>WNWK01030153.1:0-23743 GCA_009830355.1 Cherax destructor
AGGCATCAATGACATAGAATTATGTGACACTGACATCAATGACATAGATCTATGTGACACAGGCATCAATGACATAGATTTATGTGACACTGACATCAATGACATAGATCTATGTGACACATGTATCAATGACATATTATTATAATCAAAGAAAGCACTAAACCAACAAGGGTCACACAATGCTGCAGGGCAGAAAATAATGCTGAGGCTATAAACAGCTAGGTGGAGAGGGGATCAGAGGTGAGGGGAGAAAAGGGCTGGAAGGGACGCTAGGGGCTGTGTGTCAAAGTTTATACAGTAAAGCAGTTGCTGACAAAATGTCAAAAAATTAATGTAAGTCTAAGGCTGGTCCGTCTGCAAGAAGGGAAAGTAAAGTAAGCGTGGCAGGTCAGTGGTATCGTTGGAGGCAAATCCTGCGAGCTAGCTGGTAAACCGGGCAATTGACAAGGAAGTGAAGAACTGAAATAGGGACCCGACAAACCTCACACAGAGGAATAGGGCATCTTTCCATTACATACCCATGGGTAAGGCGTGTATGACCAATGCGGAGTCGGGAGAGTACAGTCTCCTGAGAACGGCAACGGTGGTAAGAAGATGACCACAAACCTAAAAGTGGTTTAATAGAGTGCAACTTGTTATGGTGCATGCCCAACCACCGTTGTTGCCAACGGCTGCGAAGACGGTCTGAGATGATTGGAAAATAATATCTGAATGGAATACCTCTATAAGAAAACAGAAGATCATGCACCGCTGACAGCCCAGCAGAATCTGACTGTTCATTACCCTGCACACCAACATGTCCAGGGACCCAACAGAAAACGACGTCTTTGTTTTTGCTAGCCCCACAGCGCAACCATAGTTGAATACGAAGGACTAATGGATGAGGGGAATCAAATTGTTTAATGGCTTGTAAAGCACTGAGGGAATCTGAAATGATCACAAACATCGAAGGAGACATATGTAATATGAAGAAGCGCTATGAGGATGGCATACAACTCGGCAGTAAACCTACTAGCCGAGTCTAACAAGTGACCTCGGACAACATCATCAGGGAATACTGCTGCGAACCCAAGACAGTCAGAAGATTTAGAACCATCTGTATAAACAGTGGTGGCATGAGCATGTGACCAGAAGTGCTTGAGAAAAAGAGAGCGAGAAGCAGTTGTAGGCAGTTGTAGGAAACGTTTCGCCACACAGTGGCTTCATCAGTCCATACAAAGGAGAATCGTGAAGAACAGGAGGAGAATGAGGTGGTCAGTCCCTCAACCTTGAGTCGATGTTGTCAGTCCATCAATCTTGAATAGAATACAACATATGAGCGTAGAGGAAGCTTATATACTGTAGACAGGTGAGGTGCAGCAGTTGTAGGAGGTGTCACATTTGTCCAATGTAGAAGTAGGTCGTGCCCAAGGAATAGGCAAGCGAAGAAATCCCTGTATTAAGATATCAAGTTGTTGCAGTGTCAGACAGGATGTGAATGAATGGTTCAGAGAACCGACGAGTTGGTAAATTAGACACATATGCAACACTTGGGTATCATACAAAGGAGAATCGTGAAGAACAGAAGGAGAATGAGGTGGTCAGTCCCTCAACCTGACACTGCAACAACTTGATATCTTAATACAGGGATTTCTTCGCTTGCCTATTCCTTGGGCACGACCTACTTCCACATTCCACAAATGTGACACCTCCTACAACTGCTGCACCTCACCTGTCTACAGTATATAAGCTTCCTCTATGCTCATATGTTGTATTCTATTCAAGATTGATGGACTGACAACATCGACTCAAGGTTGAGGGACTGACCACCTCATTCTCCTCCTGTTCTTCACGATTCTCCTTTGTATGGACTGATGAAGCCACTGTGTGGCGAAACGTTTCCTCAATAAAGATACCCAAGTGTTGCATATGTGTCTAATTTACCATGAACCATTGGAACTTCCCAAGGGGGAAGGTAAAAGGCAGATGCTAAATGAACATACAAGGGAGGCAACTGGAGAGAAGACCAGAGTGAGTGAAGATGAAGATAAAATGGTCAGAGCAGGCAGGGGCGCCAAACAATGGGCTTCTACTAATGTCCAAGACTAACCTATATGTAGAAGATACACGAAGATCATGAGCGCAGACATAATAACAAAGACAATGAACATCACAACGATCAGCTAAGGAAGGAACATTCGCCTCTGCATAGAGGCTTTCAACAGAGGATGAGCAGAAGGCACCAAGGCATAAACAGAGACCTTGATGATGAAGGGGATCTAACTTAGAAAGGGGATCTAACTTAGAAATGGAGGCCAAGAAACTTGAGCGTATCACATTCAGGAATACATAAGCCATGTAAATACAATGGAGTATCTGGGATAATAGGACATCTAGTGAAGGTAATGAAATGGGTTTTCGTACTAGAAAATTTAAAGCCATGAGAAGTGGTCCAATGGAAAATTCGGTCAATCACATCCTGAAGGGAGGCTGCTGCTAGGCGACAGTCAGTGCCTGAGTAAGCTATAGCAAAGTCATCCATATAAAGTGACGACCAAAGGAAGGTAGGTCATTTATAGCTATGAGAGAAAGGGTAGTGCTAAAGACACAACCTTGTGGGACTCCCTTGGCTTGTACAAAGTCTGAGGAAATCGAGACACCAACACAGACCCGAAAATGTCTGTCAGATAAGAAAGCTGCAAGGAAGGTTGGTAGATTACCGTGGAGGCCCTAAAGAGTGGGCTTGGGCTATAATGTTATACCTCCAAATGGTGTCATATGCCTTCTCAAGATAAAAAAGACTGCTAGGACAGAGTGTTTGTTATTAAAGGCATTTCACACATACGTATCTAAGTGAAGCAAGGGGTCCAAAGTAGAGCGGCCTTGCAAAAGCCATATTGGTGAGGGAAAAGACTACTGTGGGTCTCCAAATACCACATTAGATGTCTATTCACTAATCATTCCATCACCTTGCAGACGACACTGGTCAGGGCAATGAGGTGATAGTGAGAGGTATCAAGCCCCAAGGTGCCTGGTTTGCGAAACGGTAGTACAATGGCAGATTTCCACTGTTGAGGGAGAACCCCTAGTGCCCAAATGAGATTGAAAAGATGCAAAAGGGCTGGAAGGGCCGTAGAATACAGCTGTTGTAGTATACTGACATGAATATCATCAGGTCCAGCCGCCGATGGCTGGCAAGCAGAAAGCGTGGACTCTAGCTCTAGGAGAGTGAAAGGTATGTAATATGGCTCCATTTCAGTAGAGGATAAATCAAAGGGCAATTGCTCCTTGGCAGACTTAGACACAAGAAATGAGGGACAAAGGTGAAGCCCTTGGGAGAGACGGACAAGATAGTTCCAGATTTCTGTGGCAACTACAAGAGGTTCTGCAACATTAACACCAGCAACCCCCAAAATGCGAGCTGGGTCCGGAGTGTACTTGCCACACAACTTCCGTACCTTCTTCCAAACCACACACATAGGGGAAGACAAAAAATAGTAGACACGTAGTTTTGCCAACAAGTGTGTTTAGCGTCACGTATGATGCGGTGAGCAGCTGCCCTTGCTCGTTTAAAATCCAAAAAGACGCTCTGAGGTCCGATTATGATGATAACGGTCCCATGCAGCATGTTTCAAATGCACTGCACAGGCACATGCAGGAGACCACCATGTCTGAAAATACCTGCCTAAGGTTTGAGGAAGAGAATGTGACACCACAGTCAAAACTAAGTTTGAAAACTGGTGCACCAGTCCATCAATAGAGGACGAAAGGGGGTCCTCACAAAAGGTGGTAAGATGAGAGTATAAGTCCTAATCTGCTCATGCAAATTACCAACGAGGGCTATGAGGCGGTCGGAAATAAGTAACAGAAGTAAGAAGAATAGGAAAATGATCACTGTCGTGTAAATCTGGGAGAACAGACCAAGCATAATCAAGTGCAATCAATGAGGAACAGATAGAAAGATCAATGCAAGAGAGAAACTGAGTGCAAGAGTCAAAATGGTTAGGAGCACCTGTATTTAAAACATGAAGAGGATGAGAAGCGAAAAGAGTCTCTAACTGACGAGTGTCACAGTGGGACCCTCCCCACAGATGATGGTGACCATTAAAATAAAAAACAACATCTCCTGTCGAGTCTTTTGCTTTCACAGGGAGTGATATTCGTGTGCAGGTTTGGTGGCAATCCCTCCAGGATCTTTGTTGCGGCCTCCTACCTATATGATGGTTAGGTAGTTAACCTGCCAGCTGGCAGTACCACTGGGTACATCATCAGACCCAATGTTGGACTGCTGAGCCGGCCTGACTGAGTGTTTGCCAGACTCCCACACCTACTGGAGTGTTCGCCAGACTCTCCCAGAGTACACCTACTGGAGTGTTCGCCAGACTCTCCCAGAACACACCTTACTGGAGAGTGTACACCAGACACTTGCTGGTGACATGGCCTTAGACTACATCTACTGGCCTTTGAATTCACCAGATTTCCTCACGGCGTATCTACTGATCTTTGTGTTGACCAGATCACAAATACAACGACTGGACTTTGCTGGCTTACATCGACTTCAGTTCCCTGCTGGCTTGGCTTTGGTATGCTGGTCAGTATGGTCATCGGATATGCTACTCAGTGTCAAGTGTGACACTGAGGTAGTGGTAAAGGTGTCGTGTGACACAATAAGAGATGTCTAAGTCAGGGTGTTGTGTAATGTAACACTGACACAAGTATTCAGTGTTGTACCTGGAATTGTTGTACCCAGAGTTGTGTACTTGGAGTGCTTTGTCAGGTGATTGTGACAGGTGTGTCAGGTGACTGACACACGTTCAGTGTTAAGGGTGTGAACCCGGTGTCTGTCTGGTGACCGACACAAGTTGAAATAGTCGTATGATTTAGTGTTTGCGTCAAATGACGCGGAGCTAAGGTTTTCTAGAGACTAATTCATGACACAGAGGAAAGGGTGTCATAGGACACGGTCGGGAAGGCATGTCGTGTGACACAGAGGCCTTCCGTGTGACAGAGAGGGTGTTGTGTGACACTGAGAAAGGGCGTATAATGGCAAAAGGGTTGGTAGTGTCATGTATAACACACGAAGATGGCAGCGACTATGACACTAGGCACTGAATTTTATGATTACTTTTACTTGTGATATTTTATTACAGTAGATCGTCATTTAGCACGGTAGTTACGTTCCTGAAAATGTTGTGTTAAATAATTTTGTGTTATATAATTAAAAGAACTTATGGGAAAAATAGGGTTATGTTCCTGGGAGTCCCCAAAATGCCAAACAAGTTTTTTTTAGACCAACAGATCTTACAAAAATAAAAGTGAATATGTAATTGTAGTTCATTATCGTGATGTATTATGTTGTTTTTACTGCTTAAGACTACAAATGTAATAGAAATAATAGTATTTACCTTAAATTGTGGGTGCTGGTGTTTGTGGATGATTGAGAAGAGAGTGGAGAGTTATGCTGTGGCCCTACTGGGCTGAGGTGGATAGTAGAGGTTCTGGAACTGAAGTCTATGGTTGTACTGAGTGTCTAACTTTAAGTCATTCAGTAAATCAGTCAAGTCATTCAGTAAGTCAGTAAAGTCATTCAGTAAGTCAGTCAAGTCATTCAGTAAGTCAGTCAAGTCATTCAGTAAGTCAGTCAAGTTATTCAGTAAGTCAGTCAAATCATTCAGTAAGTCAGTCAAGTCATTCAGTAGGTCAGTCAAGTCATTCAGTTAGTCAAGTCATTCAGTAAGTCAGTCAAGTCATTCAGTAAGTCAGTCAAGTCATTCAGTAAGTCAGTCAAGTCATTCAGTAAGTCAGTCGTCATTCAGTAAGTCAGTCAAGCCATTCAGTAAGTCAGTCAAGTCATTCAGTAAGTCAGTCAAGCTTTATTGCCCAGTAAGTCAGTCAAGTCATTCAGTAAGTCAGTCACGTCATTCAGTAAGTCAGTCAAGTAAGTCAAGTCATTCAGTAAGTCAGTCAAGTCATTCAGTAAGACAGTCAAGTCATTCAGTATGTCAGTCAAGTCTGTCAGTCACACAAACTTATGTTTACATCTTTTTATGTGTACAAAGTAACACTTCATTACGGCCACGGGTTATGTCTTGTCTAATATCTTTGTTTTCTTCGTTAATTCAAGATCAAAACACAATTCACTCTTTCTCATTCTTCACAAACACAGCTGGCTTGTAGCAGAGGACTTTTTTTTGACGCGTATGAGATACATACGAATGCTGGGATGGTGGGGTCCGGGGTGGCTGGGGAAGGCCAGTGGTGTCTGCTGAACCACAACAAGGTGGCTGCTTGTGGGAATGGTTATTTGTTTTTCCTTCCCGCAAACTGTAAGTAAGTTTATTCAGGTATACACAGATACAGTTACGAAGATTATCATACATAGCAGCATATGTGTAGAGAACCTAGGATAACCCAAAAAAGTTAGTGACTTATTTCCATTGTCTGACTTTTTTTTGGGTTATCCTAGGTTTTCTACACATATGCTGCTATGTATGATAATCAATGTCACTGTACTCACCTAATTATGGTTGCAGGGGTCGAGACTCAGCTCCTGGCCCCATGTATCTGAATAAACTTACAGTTTGCAGGAAAGAAAAACAAATTCCCTTTTTCTCTAAGCACGAGGATTGGGCTTACACTTGAAATCACATGATGCATTACCGCAAAGGAGCAAGGTGTAGCGATCCTTTGCTGTCTTGAAGCCTGGTGCACTTTTCTCTTGCTGACTGATATAAGTTCGTGTTGGCATTTTCTTGCAGAAAACACTTGTCTTGTCAGCATTAAACACTTGGTGTGGCTCATAGCCACCCTCAGTAGGACCCCCACTGACTCAATGGTTTAACCCACTGTGGGCTACCGTGCGTTCAAAAAATTTTCCCCTCCTGCAAACCATGTAATATCATTTTTACGTTGTGTTAGATAATAATGTGCCGCAATTCTTCAATCATGCAATACCCATAACGTGTAACATAATCTTGTGCTAAATGACGGTCTACTGTACCTTTTAATATGACTTGGTATAAATAAAATGTAATATGTATACCAAAGATAAAGATTATGTTTTTATACAAATTATATGAATAGTTTTTATACTAATAGAAGTATATTAAATATTGGAAATTTTAGAGTTTATTGTTATCCCGAACAGTCCCTTATTACAAACACTAGTAACAGGCTGAATTTGATATTCAACTAGTGAATATTGTAATAACCTTCCAAGTGTATATTATCATGTATCTCTCTTGCCTGCATTCTAGGGAATACAGATCAAGGACCTTCTACTGTTCCCAGTAATTTAGGTGCTTTATTGTACTTATGAGTGCTGTGAAAGTTCTTTGTACACTCTCCAGGTCTGTAATGTAACCAGCCTTGAAGGGGGCCATTAGTGTACAGCAGTATTACAGCCTAGAGAGAACAAGTGATTTGAAGAGTGTCATCATGAGCTTGGTGTCCCTAGTTTTGAAGGTTCTCATTATCCATCCTATTATTTTCCTAGCCGATGAGGTAGATACATTGTTGTGGTCTTTAAAGGCGATATCCTCTGACATTATCACTCCCAAGTCCTTCACATATCTTTTTTGCTCTATTGTATGGTTAGAATTTATCGTATACCTTGATACATTTTTTTTATTACCTCAAGTTTTCCATATATGAGCAGTTGAAATTTCTCCTCGTTGAACTTCATATTGTTTTCAGTCGCTCATTTAAAGATTTGGTTGATGTCTGCTTGGAGTTTTGCAGTGTCTTCAATGGAGGTCACTGCCATGGCAATTCAGGTATCATCTGCAAAGGAAGACATTGAGCTATGGCTTACATCTCTGTCTACGTCAGAAATGAGGATGAGGAATAGAATGGGAGCGAGTACTGAGATTTGTGGAACAGAGCTTTTCACAGTGGCTGCCTGGGACTGTACTCTGTTTACTATTGCTCTTTGTGTTCTATTTATCAGGAAGTTATAGATCCATCTACCAACTTTTCCTGTTATTCCTTTATCACATATTTTGTATGCTATTACGCCATGGTCACACTTGTCAAAAGTCTTTGCAAAGTCTGTGTATACTACATCTGTATTTTATTTATCCTCAACAGCATCCAGGACTCTGTCATAGTGGTCCAGGAGCTGGGACAGGCAGGAATGACCTGCTCTAAATCCGTGTTGCCCTGGATTGTGTAATTAATGGGTATCTAGGTGACTGGTGATCTCGCTTCTTTGAACCCTCTCAAAGAATTTTATGATACAGGATGTTAGTGCTATTGGTCTGTAGTTCTTTGCAATTGCTTTACTGTCACCCTTGTGGAGTGGGGCTATATCTGTTCTTTTTAGTGTGTGTGGGATGACCCCTGTGTCCATGCTCCCTCTCCATAGAATGCTGAAGGCACGCGATAGGGGCTTCTTGCAATTCTTGAAGAACACGGAGTTCCACGAGTCTGAGCCTGGTGGCAAAGTGCATGGGCATGTCATTTATTGCCTTTTCAAAGTCTTGTGGAGTTAGAGTAATATCCAAAATTTTTGAGATGACCAAATATTGCGGTTCGTTCATAAAGAATTCAATTGGATTGTCGACCCTTAGTCTTGGCAGGGACTCGCTGAACACTACCTGGAGTCTACCTGGAGAGAATTCCAGGGGTCAACGCCCCCCTGGCTTAGTCTGTGACCAGGCCTCCTGTTTGACCAGAGCCTGATCAACCAGGCTGTTACTGCTGGCCGCACGCAGTCCAACGTACGAACCACAGCCCGGCTGATCAGGTACCGACTTGAGGTGCCTGTCCAGTGCCTGCTTGAAGACAGCCAGGGGCTTGTTGGTAATCCCCCTGATGTATGCTGGGAGGCAGTTGAACAATCTTGGGCCCCTCACACTTATTGTGTTGTCCCTCAACGTGCTAGTGGCACCCCTGCTCTTCATTGGGGGGATGTTACATCGCCTGCCGAGTCTTTTGCTTTCGTACGGAGTGATTTTTGTATGCAAGTTTGGTACTAAGCCCTCGAGAATTTTCCACGTGTATATAATAATGTATCCCTCCCGCCTGCGTTCTAGAGAGTACAGGTTTAGGAACTTCAAGCGTTCCCAGTAGTTGAGGTGGTTTATCGCACTTATGCATGCGGTGAAGGTTCTCTGCACATTTTCAAGGTCAGCAATTTCACCCGCCTTGAAAGGTGCAGTTAGTGTGCAGCAATATTCCAGCCTAGATAGAACAAGCGATCTGTAAAGTGTCAACATGGGCTTGGCATCCCTAGTTTTGAAGGTTCTCATTATCCATCCTGTCATTTTTCGAGCAGATGCAATTGCTACATTGTTATGGTCCTTGAAGGTGAGATCCTCTGACATGATCACTCCCAGGTCTTTGACATTAGTTTTTCGCTCTATTGTGTGGTTGGAATTAGTTTTGTACTCCGATGAGATTTTAATTTCTTCACGTTTTCCGTATCTGAGTAATTGAAATTTCTCATCATTGAACTTCATATTGTTTTCTGCAGCCCATTTAAAGATTTGGTTTATGTCTGCTTGGAGTCTTGCAGTGTCTTCAATGGTGGACACTGTCATACAGATTCGGGTGTCATCTGCAAAGGAAGACACAGCACTGTGGCTTATATCCCTGTCTATGTCTGATATGAGGATGAGGAATAGGATGGGAGCAAGTACTGTGCCTTGTGGAACAGAGCTTTTCACAGTAGCTGCCTCAGACTTTACTCTGTTGACTACTACTCTTTTGTGTTCTACGTGTTAGGAAATTATAGATCCATCTACCAACTTTTCCTGTTATGCCTTTATCACGCATTTTGTGTGCTATTACACCATGGTCACACTTGTCAAAGGCTTTTGCAAAATCTGTGTATATAACATCTGCATTCTGTTTATCTTCTAGAGCATCCAGGACCTTGTCGTAGTGGTCCAGTAGTTGGGACAGACAGGAGCGGCCTGCTCTAAACCCATGCTGTCCTGGGTTGTGCAATTGATGGGTATCAAGATGGGTGGCGATCTTGCTTCTTAGAACCCTTTCAAAGATTTTTATGATATGGGACGTTAGCGCAATTGGTCTGTAGTTCTTTGCTATTGCTTTACTGCCCCCTTTGTGGAGCAGGGCTATGTCTGTTGTTTTTAGTAGCTGCGGGACGATCCCAGTGTCCATGCTTCCTCTCCATAAGATGTTAAAAGCATGTGATAGGGGCTTCTTGCAGTTCTTGATGAACACGGAGTTCCATGAGTCTGGGCCTGGAGCAGAGTGCATGGGCATGTCATTTATTGCCTTTTCGAAGTCATTTGGCATCGTAGTGATGTCAGAAAGGCATGTGTCTGTCAAATTCTGTGGCACTCTCATAAAAAATTCATTTAGGTTTTCGATTTTCAGTCTGGTTAGTGGCTCACTAAAAACTGAGTCATACTGGGACTTAAGTAACTCACTCATCTAGCTCTTATTAATCTTGCCCCTTCCATTAAGTTTAAAGCTGATTGGGAATCTAATTCTTTGCTTCCTTTCCTTGATGTTCATGTCCACCGCTCAGTTACAGGTTTTGCTTTTCTTATCATGCTTCCTCTGTCAAGAAAAGTGTGCTTATCTCCCTATTTCTCCGTGCTCTCCGCATTTGTGATCCTCAGTTCCTTAAAGCAGAAATTTCTACTCTTCATAATTCATTTTCCCGTCTTGGCTATGTTACAAAATGATGCGATATATATTAGAAATAGACATGTCCAATGAACACTAGAAAGGAATGCCCTTCTAGCATCCAGCCTGTTAATGGACTTTTGCAACAAAGTCAGTATCCTGGTCCAGTTATCCGACCGAATAAAATTTAATAAATTTATTAACAAAGATAAAGTCTAGGGTATCATAGTAAATCAAATTTAAAATAATTATTAGGCTATGAATTAGGAGGTTAGCTCCTACACTTCTCTCATAAAAAATATGATGGTGCTGAAGGCACATATATCTTAATGGCTCTTATGTACCATCTGGTACAATGTCATCAACAATAATAATAAACATATATATACAAATAAGTGTATGAATGTGTGTGTGTGTGATCCGGGTAACTCGTTAAGACTCGACTCAACCAGTGACAGACTGAACGTCTTCTCATAAGCTAGCTTCTCTAACACACTGACAATCAGAACAGCTTGATTGAACAGTAAAATGACAAATTCGCCGAACAGCAATATAACAAGCAACAGCAACACAGCGTCAGGAACAAGGAGATAGAAAATCGACCCTAAATGGGGTCCATCTACAGATCCTTCAAAATAGTCACAAAACTCCTTTAATACTGAATCTAGGTTCAGCATAACCAGAATCCCCGACTGTGACTGTGCACAGATGCCTCAAGGAATTAGGTCAGGAGCTGTAGCTAGAAACCTGAGTTATCTCAGAGTGTCACTGTGACACACAACCCAGTAAAACGTCGAAAATCACTGTCTAGTCTATCCTCTGTGAACAGAGTTACACAGAGTCCTGAGAAGTATGTTTCGTCTCACCACCGAACACATACTCTACCAAACAGAGTCTAAATGACGAGAAAACAAGCAGAGACAGGAGAGAGGTGTTGTCTCAACGAGGGTCAGCAGTTAAGAGAGCGTGAGGAAGGGCCGGCAGCCCTCCCACAGGTGTGGACACCACCGACTGACTGCCCAGTTACTAGAAGCCGGCAGTATAACAAGCGAAGTGCAGTAAGCGGTAGTTTGCCAACTCACGGGCTGTTACTCAACACTCTCGAACAAAGAGCACAAAAGTGTAATGTTACATCCTACCTATTAACATGGCAAAATCAAATAATAATATAAAGCAAGATATTAACGATTTAGCTATTATCGAAAATATCAGCAATATAAAATTATAAGAAATGAAATATACATCAAATTTATATAAGTACATTGTGGCCCAAAAGGTCGCACTAGGAGAAGTAGTAATGTCTTATAAAAAATATATAATAATAATAATATAATATCAGAGTCACTCAGGTATTTCACAAACTACGTCTCTCATACAACTTCGTATATCAGCATTGTCTGTACACTTGTGTAGAAGTGGCATAGCGTAGTGGCATCTGAGGCTCAAACAGAGAGGTGACAACTGCATGCATACTTGAACAGCAGTCTAGTGTGAGAGGATACAACATTCCACTCTAATAACAGTGGTAGTTGAATGTGTAGCAATATGGACATCAGGTACAGGGACTACATGAGGAAGTTTGAGAGAATAAGGAGTGTAGAGAACTGGTGGGGGGGATTGGTCGCTGTGGAGCTAGCCGGCTCTACCACTCACTTGGCAACTAGCATCGTCCACCAAACTTTACACACTCAACACTCAGCTTCTCTCCAATATCTCCTTTCCACACCAACACATAAATCACATTACTGTGGATAGATACATATTGTTATTAGTCATGAGTACATATGATTACATGGGCAGTATTGATTTTACATTACTTAATTAAATCAAAGTAGCAAGTAACAAAGTAGTATATTGAGCACAAAATTTACGTTAATTAATGTATAGCAAGGATACTTAAGGATGTGACAGAGCATCAGCAATTTTTTTTTATATATATTTTAATAAGAACAGTATATACATGTCATGACAAAAACGCATATTGAAACCTATACATAAGCTCCACACCCTACCAAAAAATGAAACATATTTATAATCAATCTCCTTCTTATTAACCTTGATACTAGGTTGTCTTATTTTTACTGAAAAATACCTTAATACAACTGCAAACTTTTTTTTTTTTTATATATTTTATTAAACATAAACTTACATACATTATAACATACCTTGATCCAAATTTAACAAACCAAACAAATTTACATAGTAAAATATGAACTTATTCAAAACGTAACTTTTCTTTAACAATTTTAAATAACATCATAAAACATAACATATTATCCAAACATTAAACAATAGCAAACATCAAATCGAGCATCAGACACCAAAAGGTGTATTTATTTATGACAGTGCTATACATTCTCATTATCAAATTGCAACTAAACAATTTAACTCCAAACCCACAAAATAAATGAAATCTGCTCAATAAACCTAAAAAGTACAACACATCCACCACACCTGGTTATTACACCCAAAAAAAAAATTGGCTTTAACCAACAACAAAATGTGTCAACATACCCCACACCCAACCCGAGCCAAAAAAACATTATAGGCTCTCACAAAATAAAGGATCAACTGATCACTATCAGTCATACACAACATAGAAGCCGTACATTAAACCCTAAACATAAAGGCTTCCAAACAACATACAACAAACCATGCACTCTAATTGCTACAAAATATTAACCCATCCATAAAAACTTCCACTTCCCACACATTCCATCCTTTCACACTTGACAATACAACAAACCAAACATCTCATAACACTTCACCACACAGGGTAAAGTAAACAAAACCAAACCGAGGCCTATACTACCTCAAACACCGTACCAAGATCTCAACACATAAGGCTTAAAACAGAACCTTATAAAAACATACCGTGGTTCCTTGCATAACACCAAACACACATGCATGTCCACAGGAACACAGCCAAAACAGAAGGAAACCAAAACCCTCCCTCCCCCTAAGAACTACAGCTATACCCCCCTCCCTACACCTACCAACACATCCCATACACCCCACCCACACTAATATAACCTCAACAACCCCTCCACTGTCAAAACTCTATACGCTGACGGAAAAAAACTCTCCCAACTCCTCCCATAAATCTCCCTATTCCTACATTTCGTTCTAAAAATTAGGGCAGCCAAAGCTTTAACCACCACCCTCACCTCCAAACCCCTCATACTCCAAAACACGAAAATATAATCCAAAACAATGTACGTCAATGCCCTGCGCACACTTTCCGAGTAATCACCCAATTCTAAACTTAAAGCACGCAACACGGACACACCCCTCCCACTAATCAAATTCAACACCCCCCCTACCCAATCCCTCACCTTTCCCATGTCCCTACAAAAATACACCACATGAAATGCCGTCTCCCACTCCCCACATTTATCACACTCCCCATTATTCGTCATACCCATCATAAAAAGCTGACTCTTCGCTACCAAAATCCCATGCAAAAACTTAAAACCCACCTCCCGAACACTTGGTCGAACCTTAATTAACCTTCCTAAACCACCACCAAATACTCTTCCAGTCATACAAAGGGAAAGTTTCCTCTCCCCTCACTACCCCTTTCCCTACACCCACCCTATCCAACCTACTCGCTCGTACCTTTACCGAATCCCGAACCACCATAAGGAACTGAAGGACCCCCTCACATCCCACCAACTCTCTACCTCCCCACCACTTCCTCGCCTCCCTCATCACCCCACCTATGCGCCTACCCCCCTGTCCCCCAGTAAAACGAAATTCCTGTTTCAAAAAAACACTGCGCAGCCTCAGTCTTAGAGGAACCAAACCCAAACCCCCACATTTAACTCTAGTTTCCACCACCTCCTTATTTAACCAGTGCCTACCCCTTCCCCACACAAAATTATAAACTCCTTTTCCAACCTACGAACATCCCCCTCCAACAAAGGTAAAACTGCCGCCCTAAACCATAACTTACTGTATACTAATACATTCACCACAACAACTCTTTGTAATAAAGTTACCTCCTTCACCCCCAACCCTTCATCCTATCCAAAGCTTTATCTACCACCTCCCTAGAATTCACCTCCCTTGCCCTTACTAGATTACCACAAAACACTATACCACAAACTTTCAACTCCTCTACGCAAGACCATCCCTTCCTTACCCCCAACGCTCCCCTATCCAACTTCCTACCTCTAACAAAACCGATTTACTCTATTAACACTCATGCCCGTCACCTTACCAAACCTCACCACCAAATCACTGATCCATCAGAACATTCACTCGATGTTACCAACAACGTGGTATCATCTACGTAACCTATTATTTCAGCCCTGCACCCCCCCCCTCCCCTTCCTTGCTCCCTTTCTCAACCAACCGAAAAAAGGGTCCTGCAAAACGCAAAAGGATCTGAGATAAAGGACACCCTGGCGAATACCTCTACCCATACTTACTGCCCAACTAATCCTGCCATTAATTTGTACCTTAAGCAATGCCTCAGCATATATAAGTCGAACCCAACCCACTATTTCCTCACCAAAACCCTGTCTCCTCATAATCTCCAACAATGCTCCCCTATGCACCCTATCATAAGCCATAGCCCAATCCAAACCTAACACACCTCCTTCACCACAATCTTCTATAAAACCCTTAATTCTCCTATGTCCCATTCTCATACTCCTCCCTGGGATCCCAAATTGCCCCTCATGCAACCAACCCTTCAAACCCCTCTTAAGCCTATTTGCCAAAATCTTTGCGAAAATTTTATAATCTGTGCACATCAAAGCAATTACTCTATAATCCTTAAGTCCCTTAGGTCCCTCACGTTTAGGGACCAACACCACCACCCCAATAACTGACTCTGCAAGCACCTCCCCCTCCCTCATTTCATTAAAAACCTTTACCAAAACCTCTCTCAACACATCCCAATACATTACATACACCTCACCAGGCAAACCATCAATCCCTGGCGTCTTCCCCATACGTAGTCCTTTTACCGCCTCCCAAACCTCCTCCTCAGTAATTACCCCACCTAACTCCCTCATCTCCTCACCACTCACTCTCTCTATGCTACTTAACACTTCCTCCCCTATACAAGCATCCCCCTCCTCCCTCATAATTTTTTTCTCATACCACAATTCCGCATACCCACTCATCGCTACAGTCGTACTTAAAACCCTACCCTTCTTATACCCCCCCAAATTGTCCTCAACTTCCAACGACCCTATTGTCATACCTTCTCTCCTCCTACGAAATTGCCTCAGAACCACCGCCGATGCCTTATCACCCCACAACACTTCATCCATGCCACTCCTGACTCTTAACGCTTGAAACCGATCATTCTGAATATCCCTTAAAGCTACCTTAATACCCTCCAAACTCTCTCCACTCCCTACCCCCCCTCCAGCTCCAGCATCCCTCAATAACCCCTCTAAATACCGTTGATACCCAAATCTATATCGCGCATCTTCCCTACCCAACTTTTCAAAAAAATCCTTAATGGCAAGTTTCCCACATTCATTCCACCACTTAGCCACCCCAACAATACCCCGACCCCCCACAAAACCTTCCACCACCCTCAAAATCCACCTGCCACGCTAGTCTCTTCAACATCCCTACATTGAGCTTCCAATAACTTTGAAACACCTGCACTGCCCCCTCCCACCCTAATTGTGCCAAAACACCTTTATGGTCCGAAAACCAACATCTATGCATTCCACTTTCTCCACCGCCACTACTTTTGACACGTATATCCTATCTAAACGGGCTGCATACTGTCCCCTACTAAACGTATACTCCACCAGGTTATTCCCACCTCCCACTACGTCCACCACCCCCACTGCACACAAAACCTCCCTCAAGATCCTCACAACTTGCCCCGAACCCCTCGGTTCCACATCCTTGAGTCTAATAATACAATTCCAATCTCCCCCTATGATAGCTACTTGAGGCAAACCCCTTAAAGCATAAATTAACTCTTCCCTCACAAAATTATCCTTCACACGCAAAATTGGTGCCGCCGGCATATAAACCCCAATAAAACTAACATTAACCACTCCCCATCTACCATCCACCCTAACCACTCTACCCCTCCCCTTCTTCCCATGACCCCAAAACAAAAGGACTACCCTCCCTCACCCCCACCCCCATCCCCCCTTTTAAGCCCGCAGACCCCCCCACAAAGACCTGAAACCCCTTCAGAAACAACTCATTACCCTTCCGAAAATTATGTTCCTGGAAAAATACTACGTCTATCTTAAACCTACATAAGGTATCCTCTACCCACCTATGCTTGACCTCATTCCTGAGGCCATTCACATTGATACTTAGACACCTGAATTTAAAGGCATCGGTTTACCCTTCTGTTTCGCTTGCTTCCTGTCATTCTTATCAGTTGATCCAACCTTAGTACCACACTTTTTATCACCTGCCACTTCCTTATTTACTCTGGTACTACCATTTCCTCTAATACCAGCCACATTACCACGTACCACCTCTGACCATACCTTTTTCCCCGGTCTCTGCCCAGGAGTGAGGATGTCATTTTCCGCCTCCTCCCCAGTTCTCTTTCTTGATTCCTCCTTCTCCATTTCCTCCTCTACATCCTCCTGCTGTCTATGGACCTCCACATCCACCTGTACCACAGTCGCCGTAGCTCCACTACTTTCAATCTGGTCCAAAGATGGCAGCAAAGTCTCCACCCCACCACCCACACCCCCCCCATTCCCCAAATCCATACTCTCACCTCCCAACATCTCATTCAAATCATCCAATATAGCAGCCTCATTTACCACACAATGATCATCCTCCTGTTGTTCCTCAGTCTCCTGAGGCGGCCGCTGATCCTTCAAATTCCTCTCTTCTCGAGTCTGCATCACTTCCTGTTCTGCCTGCTCCACTTCCTCACTCCACTGCCTTCCTTCCGGTTGACTTTCCATGGCACCATCCTCCAGTACCACGCCCTTACGCTCCTCCACACTCTTGCCTGCAGGTTCGACATTCCCACGTCGTTGATCCTCCCGTCTCCTCACACACTCAGCCGCCAGATGTCCAGGCTGCCCACACAATCTACATGTACGCACCTGCCCTTGATATGTCACGTATACCTGTGTACGGAAACAATCCACCATTACATAAGATGGTATGGCCTTGCGCAATGTCATTTTTACTGAATAAGTAAAAGACCTGCATATAGCCCCTGCGCCCATCTGCCAATATTGACTGCATGAATGACACCAAATACCTTAAAAACGTCGCGGACGTCCTCCGGTCCCATTTCAAAGGGAATATTCTGGACCTTAATCCATTTGTAGACAGCTGACACGTCCCGTAAACATACCTCTACACCAGGATTTACCATCATTCGTTGATCCTGATATGCGTCCACCACCCTTTGATATGCTTCCGTGCTTGCAAATTTCACAAACAGCCTCTTTGCCCCGTTAATAGATATACCATAAAGATCTGCAAGTGTCACATGGTATGTGTCGCGAAGAACGGCAGGTAGTATCACATCCGCATTCGTCGAGTAGACCGCTCCTTGTATAAACTCAACACATACTGTGTTAACTCGCCGCCGGTAGCCGTCCGCCATCTTTGCTGAAAATATAATTTCCAACTGCTACCACCAAGGGCTGACCAACACGTCCGCACACCACCAGTGCTGGACGCGGAATGAACTGCAAACTGCAGCAAAACTAAACACAAAGCAAACACTGCATTTACCTAACCACCTCAAACAATACCCATCTCCCTGCTCACACATGTTACAAAATTAAACACCACAACTTCCGTAGTAAAATTAAACATCATATTACATTCCATAAACACACAGGAACAATACTGTCTCTACAAAAATCTTACCCAATCAGTCTGAAGACCTGGTATCACTGTAATACACCAAATAACATGAAACCATTACAGCACCACCATTGTACACTTATAAACCTCCCTTCCATTCCTTTCTTGTTTTGTTTTCCAATTTTAAGTAAATACCCTTTCGAGTCAGACGTAATAGTCATAATACAAGTCACAAACAACATCATAATAAACTTGAAACTGTGTACTATCCTAACTCCCCCCTCCCCTTAAAAAAACATATCAAAATGCAACTGTAATACTTCATCTATATTATATACAAAACAAATTTTGTCTTTGACCTGACAAAACCTCGAACAAAATCCCAACACCCAACACACACATTACAAATATTAATCAAAATTTAACTGCCATAACAATGTCAAAAACCACTATATTACATTCAACGATCACATAAGATTAAAAAGCTAACTCTTCAAAAGTCTGTACCCTTACCTAACCTACTAACACAATATCTCCTCTAAAATCAGGCATAATCACAGAAAACACCACAGACCACTACCCTACCTTTCTCATAACTAACCTAGGCATTCTGCCCCAAGAAATTGCAAAAGTTACCTTCAGACTACATAATGAGTCTGCTGTTAATAATTTTATATCAGCTATGACGAACATTGACTGGCTTAATGAATTGGAAACACATTCAGATACTAATGAATGCATCAAGAACTTTCTTAAAAAACACATAACCTCTATAACAGACATTGCCCGAAAAAAACTAAACAGATCACAGCTAAGAGACTTAACAATCCCTGGCTAACACCCAGCATCCTTAAATCCATAAATAAGAGGCACCAATATAAAAAACAATATAGAAGGGGTCTAATAACCAGAGAACAATCCAAACGCTACTCATCAATCCTTACTAGCCTGATAAGAAGGTCCAAAAAATTGTGTTATGAGAACAGACTCCAGACCGTAAAAGGTGATATGAAAAGACCTGGAAAACCCTATCTACAATTCTAGGAAATAAAAAGATATCCACGAACAATACCATCAAATTATCAAAAACAGACGAACCCCTACTCTCACCGACTGAGACAACAAACAGACTTAATGTTTTCTTCTCCACCATAGGAAAGAATCTAGCGAGTAGGATCCCAAGCTCGAACACTCGTCCAACAGACTACCTCACCAACACCTACCCAGATACACTATTCCTAGCTCCTACCAACTCAATTGAAGTCTCACTCATAATCAACACCCTTAAAAACAAAGCAGGAGACAAACAGCTTACCACCCTTTATATACAAAAAAGCTACACATGTACTGTCACCAATTATAGCAGCATTATTCAATAAATCCATTGAATCTTCAACCTTCCCATCAATTCTCAAAATAGCTAGGGTCACCCCGATCCACAAAGGAGGTGACCAAACTGACTTGAACAATTATAGACCAATCTCAAATTTACCAATGCTTTCTAAAATCTTCGAAAAATTAATTCATAAACAGATCTATTCCTACCTCGTCTCACACAATGTACTAAACCCCTGTCAATTTGGATTCAGGACCAACAAGAGCACAAACGATGCTATAACACATATGTTAGAGTTAATATACACCGCACTTGAGAAGACAGAAGTTCCGCTGGGAATCTTCATAGACCTACGCAAAGCATTTGATACAGTCGACCATGATTTATTGCTCACAAAATTAGCGCACTATGGTATTAGGGGGCACCCCCTCAACTACCTAAAGTCGTACCTTAGCAACAGAAGTCAGTACGTGAACACAAATGGAGAGAACTCTTCCACACAACAAATTACAGTCGGTGTCCCTCAAGGTAGTGTCCTGGGGCCACTCCTATTCCTCATTTACATAAATGGCCTACCGAATGCATCACAACTACTCAAACCCATTTTGTTTGCAGATGACACAACATATGTCTTCTCTCACCCAAATCCAGTCATACTAGCCAACACAGTTAATGCCGAATTACAGAAAATATCAACATGGATGATGACAAATAAGCTTACTCTCAATACGGACAAGACCTACTACATTCAGTTTGGAAACAAAGCTGCAAATGTTCCACTTAACATAACGCTAAATGGTTCATCCATCACAAGGCTCACAGAGGGAAAATTCCTAGGAATCCACCTTGACAGTAGTCTTAAATTCCAAACACACATACAACAAATTTCCAAGAAAATCTCAAGGACAGTAGGTATATTATCTAAGATACGCTATTATGTGCCTCAACCAGCTCTCATTGCACTATATCATTCTCTTATCTACCCTTATCTCACCTATGGAATCTGTGCATGGGGCTCAACAACATTAAATCACCTTAGACCACTCATAACCCAGCAAAAGGCTGTAGTCAGGATGATAACAAATTCCACTCTAGACAGCATACTCCACCTATATTCAGAACCTTAAAACTACTCACCATAAAAATATTCATACCTATTCATGTGCCTTCTACATACATAAAACTCTACATGCTAATATCAACCCTGCGCTCAGAATTCTCCTCAACAACTTTAATAGGTCCACGAACATGACACAAGACACAGATCACTATTTGACATACCCCGAGTCCATACTAACCAATGTAAAAATTCTATGCACATAAAGGGCCCCAGAATCTGGAATTCATTACCAGTAAATATTAAGTTAACCTTGTCGGAAAATCAATTCAAGACTCTTCTCAAAAGTCACCTACTCACCCTATACTAAATACTCATACTGTAACAAACTTCCAAACCCAATATTATTTTACTTAAGATGATCTCAATTTGATATGTTCATCCTCCTTAACACTTGTTGCAATTTCATATCATCATATTGTCATTTAAAATCTTATAGTATCATCATTTTCTTAATTTGAAATAAAATATATATCTAGAAGAAACTCTAAAAACTATTTCTAGTATTGTTATTATACTAGTATAGCATCAACATACTGTAATTTGAAATAAATTATACAACTAGATTAAACTCAACCAATTTATATTGTATTGTCTTTTAATAGTACATATGTATGACCATATAATAATTTAAATAATACAGAACTAGAATAAACTCAATCAATTTCTTTAGCATTAAGTACTTAGTGAATAAGTCTCTAGAATAAACTGCCCCTAAAGCCATGGCATGCCAGTGGCTCTCCTTGCATTACAGTTTTATAATTGTTTTATAATTGTAACTACCAATAACATTGTACACTTGTAACATGCATTGAAATAAAAATTATTATTATTATTATTATTATTATTATTATTACTGATGTAAACCACAGCAGTGCTCCTAGAACCTGGTGCACATCAAATAAAACCTCCCCGTACCCATACATTTCAAGATTTACCACCACCATGTCATCCTTGAACCATATGACATTCCCTGTGTATAACACAGACAAAACACAAAAAAATTACCCCGGTGGTAGCTGAAAATTTAACACAAAGGAAAATAATATTTCCACCACTCACACACACTCACCCAACATACATTCAAACACCTGCCGTACGTGACACAATGTCCATACACCAACACACGGATCTCACTCACACAGGCAGCATCTCTAATAGAGATCTTCCAATATATTTTTTTTCTTTAATATAGTCAACAAAGGTTTGCTTTGACTCACAAACCCCTAAGAGATTATGATGACGCCGACAGTAAGAAAACAGGCAATCTTCCCCTTATGCTCCCAACACCCCCTTCCCCCAATTACCCTTCTGCGCCAACCTCACTAACTACTGAAGAACAAAAACATATATATTTTTTTTTTATTATTGAAAGCAGAGTACCCGAACCCTGAAGCATCAACAACAAACCATCCTCATTTTCCCTGACCCCCTGCTACCCTAATAAACCATACCACACACACACTCTCATGTTAGTCCTTCACCCCCCTCCCCAACAATAACGCAACAGTGAGGTTCCGATAACCCAAGAAAAACGCCTTACACCACCTTCCTGCATACACCTCTTGATTACGACATCTCGTCCTATAGAATCCTGCTGCCAAAGCTCTAATACGGACAGCACCCTGCTCCTCTCTCATGCCCCACGAGATGTAAATATACTCCACCACTAAATATGCCACCACCCTTCTCACATCCTCAGGACCTGCCTCAACATCCATATTTAACGCCCTAAGGGATGACAAACCCCCTGCCCCTACCCTTTTCAAAACCCCACTAAACCATTCCCTCACTCCTCCCCCCCAACTCCTCACAAAAGTAAATAACGTGATACGCAGTTTCAAGCCCACCGCATTTCAGGCACAACCCCTCCCTTATTACGCCCATTCTCCACAATTGTGCCCTTGATGCCAAAATGCCTAATAAAAACCTATACCCTGTTTCCCATACCCTAGGTGGTATACACAGCCTCTTCATCCAATACCACACCAATTTCTAATTATACATTGGATAAATCCCTGATCCCTGCACTATCTCTTTCTCCCCCCCCTACCCTATCCAACTTAAGATAAGATAAGATTTCTTCGGATTTTTAACCCCGGAGGGTTAGCCACCCAGGATAACCCAAGAAAGTCAGTGCGTCATCGAGGACTGTCTGTCTTATTTCCATTGGGGTCCTTAATCTTGTCCCCCAGGATGCGACCCACACCAGTCGACTAACAACCCAGGTACCTATTTGCTGCTAGGTGAACATGACAACAGGTGTAAGGAAACACGTCGAAATGTTTCCACCCGTCGGGAATCGAACCCGGGCCCTCCGTGTGTGAAGCGAGAGCTCAAGCCACCAGACCACCGGGCTCACCTTCACCCTACCTGGCACCCTGACCACTGAAAGATATCTCAAAATATCCTCACAATGCAGTAAATCTTTACCCTTCCACCACCTACGTACCTCACTAATAACCTTCCCCACTTGCCTGCCCCCGATCCCCCCCCCCCGCTATAAATTCCTGATTTATGTATATACTTTGAAGCCTTCTTCCCAATGGTATCAACCCCATACCCCCCATGGCCACCCCCGCCGTCACTACTTCTCGCGCCAACCAGTGCCTCCCATAGCTCCAAATGTATCTATAAACCCTTACCGTTAACCTTCTTATGTCACACTCCCGTAGAGGATAAACAATCACCACAAACCACAATTTACTATAAATCAGAGCATTCACTACCAATGCTCTTTGCAACAACATACCTTCCAGGACTGAGACAACCTAACCTACCTAGTGTTTTTTTCACCACTAACTCCCAAAATTTTAAATTTCCCCTTTCCAACAGACTACTATGATAAAAATGACCCCCCTATTTTTAAGCATCAACACACAAATCAACACACAGCAAAGAACTACAGACCAATTGCGCTAATGTCCCAT
>WNWK01030154.1:0-23742 GCA_009830355.1 Cherax destructor
GGTCAGCAGTACATGACCTTCCAGTTTCATATAGAGGTGTTCCTTTTACAGACTATTTTGCGGTCATAGCTACCACCTTCGCACCCATTGGCAACAACGCTGGTCTGACCTGCTGAATAACAAACTTCATTCTATTAAACCGGTTATAGGTTTCTGGCCTTCTTCTTGTCACCAATGTCGAGGTTGGGAGACTACACTCTCCCGTCTTCGCATCGGCCACACTCGTCTTACTCACGGGTATCTCATGGAGAGGCTCCCTGCCCCTCTCTGTGAGCATTGTCAGGTTCAGTGTCTGTTCGCCATATCCTGTTGGACTGCCCACTCTATCAACGAGCACACAGAATTTACCTCCAACGACGTCTTCGCTCTGCGGCCCTTTCTTTACCTTCCCTTCTTGCAGATGGACCCTCCTTTAATCCTGACTCTCTCATTGACTTTTTGACAGAAACTGACTTACTACACAAACTCTGAAGATTATACCTCTAGCACCTCCCTCAGTCCCTTCTACCTCGATCTTTTGCTACCCTCCACCCCTGCACTATCCACCGTCATCTTGCACTCCATACCCTACTAATCGTCCATCTCCCTCTTACAACCCACTCTCCCTGCATCCTACAATAACCTGCAGCGCTGTATAACCCCTGTGGTTTAGCGCTTCTATTTGATTATAATAATAATAATCTCCCTGCATCCTACAATAACCTGCAGCGCTGTATAACCCCTGTGGTTTAGCGCTTCTATTTGATTATAATAATAATAATCTTGCTACCCTCCACCCCTGCACTATCCACCGTCATCTTGCACTCCATACCCTACTAATCGTCCATCTCCCTCTTACAACCCACTCTCCCTGCATCCTACAATAACCTGCAGCGCTGTATACCCCCTGTGGTTTAGCGCTTCTATTTGATTATAATATTAATTGAAACTCAATAAATTCCCACATCCTTCCGCCGGCGAAAGTAGATGCTGAGTCTAAATCAAGTCTGCCTCCCGCAAGCCCTCCCAGTAGGCCCTGGACGTGAGCACTGTCCAACAGGTCACATGGCTGCTCTTGTTGAGCAGATTCTGGTGTAACTTTAGCCGTCCAATCTCCACTGCATGGACCTCGAGAGGCAAGAGCTTGCTGATGGTTCTTATGGTAACCCCACTTATTTTCATCTTTATCATCCTCAGCCGCCCAGCCTTATCCGGGTGGACTGATACCGCCAGGCCCAATGTCTAGTATGCCTCAATTTCTACTAGCACCAGGTCTCCTTGACTCAAATATCATCTCATTGTCCTCTGGGTCCACCCTCAACTTCCCATTCCAGCCCTAATATAGACATTACCTCAGGCACTCTGTAACCTTCATAATCCTGCTCCAGCATGTCTTGTAACATGGGATTGTTCATTGTCCACTCTCTCAATGGTATGTTAGCTGGACCATCTCCCAATTAGACTCACGGTAAATGTCCACTAATAGTCTCTTGTCTGAGGTAGTGCCCTGCATATTGTCAATATAAAATAGTCTTTAGTAATTCTTTAATGGGACTGTCACAATGTGCCAGATGGTAGCCTGCAGCAAGAATGGTGAACTGGTAGCACTGAATAAGACAGCCTTGAACCCATAAGTCTCATAGCCCTGTTCAGGTACTGTGGTGTTTGCCAACCATAAAAATCTTGTGTAATTCCTATCCTGAGTCTGCAGCCCAATACACACAAAGGCTTTACTGATATCTGCTGCGTACGTATACTACTCCATCCTGAACTTAACTAACACGTCTGTTAATTTCTGTGTCAAAGATGGCCCTGTGAACAGTCATTCAATGACAGGTCTTGAGGGCTAGCTTGCAAACTGCAGTTGAAGACCACTCTTATAGGAGTAGTCACTGACTCCTTGGTGACTACCATGTGGGACAGATAATGGGTATTTTCTCCAGGACTGGCATGAGGCACTTTCTCAATGAATCTGAGGGCCAACTGTTCCTTGATAATATCATCATACTTCTCAACGAGCCCTTTCTTGGTCAACCTGTTTACCAGTGTGTTCAGCTGACCTCATGCCTTCTTAAAATTAGTGGGCAGAGTAGGGTTCACTGGTTTCCAGGGCTGTTGCCCCCAGTAGTGACTCTTCAAACTGCATGTGGTTCAAGTAATCTTGATAGGTCTCTGCTGTATAACCCTTGTGGTTTAACGCTTCTTTTGATTATAATAATGATAGGTCTCTTCATGTTCGTGAGGTGGTTGATCTCCTATGATTGCTACCACGTTCAAATCCCATAACTTGTGGATTGGTTCGCCATCGGCTGTGCTGACCTGTGTTTCTGGTAGGTCTTCACGCAGTCAGTCGCATCACTAGCACAGTTTCTGTTGTCTGAAAGCCAGAACCTTCACTCCTGGGCATTGTGGGGAAGTGAGATGGTACCTATAATATACCCTACTGGGGTCCTATACAGGCCAATACCCTCCTTGATAGTTCTTGTACACAAATTCGTCCATGTAGTCTGCCCCACCAAAATTCCCACATCCCTGACTGTATCTGTGGAAACGTCTGACTCTGCCAGCCTCATGCCTAGTTCCTTCAAACGTTTGACTGCTGCAGCCAGACCTTTGGTGGTAATGATCTGGTCTTGGTCTGAGGAATTAGACCTTTTAGTCTCCTTCCTCAGACTGAACCTAATTGCTCCCCACTCCCCTTTCCATATCTTATCCCCCTGTCCCTTTCCTTCCCTATCCCCTTCCTGTTTTCAGCCTTTGGGATTCTCCCCACAGGCATTCTAGTTCATAGGTAGGGGACGGGTACCATGGTCCATCCCATTCCGTTGGGGTCCTTGGCGGTGGTGTAGTTTGCCGTGGAATCTGGATCACCTGGGGATGTCCTGATCCCTCTCCGGTCTCCCGGGGGGTGGCTTTGGGTGTCTTTCGGGTGATGGGTGTATCTCTGGAGGCTACCTTTCAGATTCCGGGGGGGGGGGTGGCCAAAGGAGGTATGCTTTGTGGTGGGTGTTCGACCACCCTCTCTTGTCCACCGAGGTGGCTCGGCAGATGAGGTTGCTATCCTGGATTGTTGGTTTACTGGCATGAAGGGTAGAGTATGGCAAGGGTTCCATGCCGTATCTGCACTACTTGCGGTGCTGAGGTCCTCTTGAGCGCAGAGGGAGTTTTACGGCCCTCTCATTCCTCCACATTCACCCCCTTTTTTTATTTTTTTTCCTAAAAAACAAAAAGAAAGAAGTGACATAACCATGGAGTTCCCAATCCATGAACTTGCTCCCCCAGGGCTCCTTCCTGATACCGCACCCGGTTCTGACCCTGCCAAGTTATTTGACCACTTCGGACATTTCTAATGCCCCTGTACCTCATGCTGGTGCCGTTTCTACACCTCCAGGTACTGCGGCTCCGCCTGACTCCTTTGATACATCTGACCTCCACACTTTGACCATGCTTCTGGCTTCTCCCTCTACGGTGTCGCAATTTTTGGATCGCCCGCCCGTCCCACTTCGGACCAACTCCTGTTTACACCTAAATGCCCAAGACCATTACTTGATGATACTTCTTCGCCTCCTCATTCTACTCAGAAAAGACCGGCACATCACACACTCCCCTTGCATGCTATGTTTCAAAATACACAATGGACTTAAGTTTTTTACTCTATGACAGACTTCCTCTACTGCCTGTCTTTCCGACCATAGTATTGGCAAGGCACTCTTATGCCATGTTGGTAGAGATATATCCTTTCATGCTGTCAAGAGCAGTACACACATCATCATGGTCCAAGCTAATGATCTTTCTCCTTATAACCATCGATGCTATTCCTGTAACTATTGAAAAACATCATTCCCTCAATTCTTGTAGTGGTACTGTCATTCTACCCCATACCATTGTCCAACAGAATTTCCAGATGTGTGGTGATGACATTCTGGAACAGCTTGAGCTCCAAGCAGGCAGAGACGATACCCTTGTAATGTAGCTCGCTTAACTTTCGACTGCCGTGAGCTTCTGTCCTGTTTATATTGTGGGACACCGTTTACAAGTTTGAAAGGTGATCCCTACACTGCAACCGTGTAAAAATTGCTGGCTTTTTGGTCATCCAGTGAAATATTGCAGGTCCATAGCTGAATGCCCAGTCTGTGGTGCCGACTACCATACCAATATGTCTTGTAGTCTACCTCCCTCTTGCCTTAACATGAGGCTCACTCATCTTACTCTCACCATTGCCAAGTTTACTTAAATGAGCAAGAAATCCGTTATCTCAGAGGCAGAAGGCTTCCCATATGCTATGGCAGTCTCATCTACGCCACCATGGGAGACTTCCCTGTATTTCTTATTCTCGAGTTACTAAACGTCCCCCACCTCTAGGGTCCCAACTTCTGCAGCCTCCTCTGTGGTCACCCCTTCCACAGTCACCCCTGTCTCTAATTCTTTTGCTGGCCTGGACTCGGGTCCCTACCTCAACACCTCATTCTGTTCTCACTTCATCTCACAAGTTCCTGTGTCTACAAGACCTCATACAACAACTCCCCATTGCCCCCTCTTCTCAGAAGTCCAAAAAATCCCCATTGCTCAAATCTCCTTTAACCCCTCCTTCCCTTCTTCTACCTCCACATTTTTCCTTTCCAGTCTCTGTAACTGGTTCTTCACCTCTAACTGGCTCTGTTAGGAGTGTGGAGGTTTATCCTCCTCCTCCTACTGTACTTTCCTCCTCTGTTCCCTCCCAAGTTTCTTCCTCTTCTTCCCCCTCCCACGTCACTTCCTCTCCTGTCCCCGCCCAAGCTTCTTCTCCAGTCCCCTCCTACTTTGGTACAGTCCATTGTCACTCTGATCTTTACTCACCCTCATCCTTCCATCTCCAATATTGTCTCCCATACAACATCCTTGTCCTTTGAAACACTTGAAGCTATCTCAGAATATATTGATGAAACTAGACTATTGATGGACACCGAACCACCTCCTGTTCCTCCTCTTCACTCTTCTCTGTCTGCACAACTCTTTCTTTGCAGCGTCCCATTCCTTCGCTGCTTGAATGTTTTCCGCTGCCGCCACATGTGGACTTTTCGAACTCTTCTAGTTCGTAGATACCTCTCCCTTCAGATTTCTTGTATCTTTCTCTTCGCAAATCATGGTTTATTTACAGTGGAATATCCGTGGCCTCAGAGGTAAGAGGGGTGAGCTTCAGGTGTTGCTCTCCCAGTTTTCCTCGTTTGTTTGTTTACAAGAACCCAAATTACGCTCCGCTGTTATCCATCCCATCTTGGGCTATGATTTATTATAGTCATCGGATCCTTTTTCCACTGGAACCTTTAATGAAAGTGCACTTCTTATACGCACCGATATTTCATACTGTCAGCTCTTTGTTCGTACTTCGCTGCATTACACTGCAGCCCGCATCCCCTTGAATAAGTGGTATACAATCTGTTCTTTGTATCTCTCTCCCTCTTGGGCATTATCTATCCCAGATGTTGCCTTTCTGGTTTCTTCCTTACCACCACCACTTCTGTTACTTGGCAATTTTAATGTCCACCATTTTCTCTAGGGGGTCTCACTGTGACTTCCGTGGCATTCAGTTGGAGACTTTTCTGCTTCTCTCCCCTCCATGTTTTAAATTAAATACAGGTACGTACTCCCACCCATTTTGATCCTTGTACTCATTCTCTTTCTTGCATCGATCTCAGTCTGCTCTTCCTCAACTGCATTAGACTTCACCTGGTCTGTCCTCCCAGACTTGCATGACAGCGATCATTTTCCAGTCATCCTTACTTCTCCTTTGTATTCACCACCTCCTCATAGCTCACGCTGGCAATTTGACCAAGTGAATTGGGACCTTTATGCGCTTCTAACTGCTTTTATTGAGGATCCTTCTTCGTCCTCCATTGATGAGCTTTTACACCTCGAGCTCAATTTTAACAGCAGCTTCACATTTTATACCCCAAACCTCGGGCAGGCATTCTCAGAAGTGCGTGCCTTGGTGGTCTCCTGCTTGTGCTTGCGTAGTACATTTGAATCATGTTGCGTGGGGCAGGTAAGAGTACAATAGAACCACAGAGACTCCTTGATTTTAAGCAGAAGAGAGCAGTCGCTCACCGTGTCATTCGTGACGCTAAACGCACTTGCTGGCAGGATTGTTTCTACCATCACTTCGGCTTCCTCTATGAGTGCAGTCTGGAAAAAAGTGTGAGAACTGAGTGGTAAATACTATTCTGACCCGGCTCCTGTTCTTCAGGTTGCCGGTGTAGATATAGCAAACCCTCTTGACGTTGCCACCGAAATTGGTATTATCTTGTCCGTATCTCTCAGGGGCTTCATCTATGCCCCTCGTTTTGTTCCTCAGTCTACCAGAGAGGTAGAGCCCTTAAACTTTTCTACTATCAGAGAAAAATCTTATGTGCCTTTTACACTTCTAGAACTGGAGGCAACCCTCTCAGCTTGCCGATCATCGGCAGCTGGTCCTGACGGCATTAATATTCGTATGCTACAGCATTTACATCAGTCAGCCCTTGCAGTCCTCTTACGACTCTTTAACCTTATTTGATCACAAGGAGTTCTTCCCCAGCTGTGGAAATCTGTCATTGTTCTCCCTTTCTGCAAACCGGGTACTACGGGACATGATGCCTCCCACTATCATCCCATTGCTCTTACCAGTGCAATTTGCAAGGTGATGGAACGTCTGGTAAATAGACGTTTTATTGTGGTAGTTAGAGACACAACAGTCTCTCCACTAGTCAACATGGCTTTCGTAAGGGCCGTTCTACCATTGACCTCTTAATACGTTTAGATACTTATGTTCGTAACCACTCAGTTATTGCCATTTTTTTAGACCTTGAGAAGACATATGACACAACTTGGAGGTATAATATCTAGGCCACCATGGTAATCTATCATTTTTTCTTAAGAACCTCTTACCTGAAAGACATTAACGTGTTCGGGACTTTGTCCAAGCTGAAGGTGTAGGGGTTGTAGGTTAATTAGATAGATTATGGCCGCTCCATAACAACAACGACAAAACAATTAAAAATGACTGAACCAAACAAACATAGTATTCAATCCTCCTACTGCTCCCAACCCCTTACATTCCTCCTTTTCTAAATTACATTATATCATCCAATTTATAAATCCAACCTATCTGGAGGTTTGACAACTCTGCTGGAATGCCAGAGAATTGGAGGGTTTGCACTGTCCTGAGGTGCCTCCTCTTCTCTCACCCGGCTGGTTCCCTTATCAAACCTCCCAGGAGGTTCTTCCTGTATGCTAACCTGCTCTTTAAGTTTATTACCATTATTATCTGTTGTGGGCAGTTCCTCTAAACCACTCTTTACACTGCTTCTGGTACTGTTGGAATCAGTGGTTGCTCTCCACTCCTAAACCTTGGCATGAGCTGATCTATATGCCTTTTCCATATCATGTTACCAAACCCTCTACTTAACACTGTAATTCCTAACCCCTAATACCTCCACAATTTTTCCTTCTACCCAAGGGTCACCTTTCCCAAAGTTCCTTGCATACACAGCATCATCAACTTTAAAATGCTTCACCACTCCTTGAAGGTCACCAGCAGGCATGTTAGGCAATGAATTGTCCTCCTTAACATGACATTTGACAGCTGATACAGGTACTTTGAAATTCCTATGAAACATCATTTCTGCTGGTGTCTTATTAGTGGAGGAATGAACAGTTTTCCTATGGTTATATAAGAACCTACATAATCTGGTATTGAGAGAACCTTTTGTAAACTTGTGTAAACCTCCCTTCAATGTCCTTACCGCCCTCTCTGCCAGACCATTTGATGATGGATGGTATGGGGCTGGAGTAACATGTTCAATACTATTCTTACTAAAGAAGGCTTCCAGCTCTTGTGAGACAAAATAAGCAGCATTATCTGACACAACTATGTCTGGTAACCCAAAATTACAAAAAGATTTCCTCAGTAACTCAGTAGTAACTGTGGATGTCATGGAACTAGTTACTTGCACATCTAAGAATTTTGAAAAGGAATCCACAATTACCAAAAAATATTTGCCACCAACAGGACCTGCATAGTATATATACACTCTAGACCATGGTTTCCCAGTGCTGGGCCAAGATAGGACAGGAGATAAATTTGGCTTAAAATTCTGAAAACAAATGGGACAACTCTTTGTCACTTCTGCAATATCTTGGTCCATCTTTGGCCACCAGACCCACTGCCTAGCTTCTGCTTTCATAGCATTGATACCATTATGACCTATATGCAGATGCTCCAATACCTTACATCTCAATTTTACAGGCACTACCACTCTATTCCTATATAATAATACATTATCATGAACAGTCAGATCTGATTTGACTGAATTATAATCAGATAAAAATACGCTGTTTTTACACCATCCATATTTAACATTATTTACTACTTGGAATAATACAGCATCTATCCCAGTTTCCTCTTTGATTTTGTCAAATGATAAGTGTTTGAAATCGAGGAACTCTACTAATCTCACATATTCCGAAGGTATACCTGATTCTAAGCTGTGATCTTCAATAGGTAATCTACTAAATGCATCTGCAATAACATTTTCCTTGCCAGCCGCTGTATAACCCCTGTGGTTTAGCGCTTCTATTTGATTATAATAATAATAATAATCCTTGCCAGCCTTGAATGACAATTCATAATCATACTGAGCTAATAACAGAGCCCAACGCTGAATTCTGGCATTTGCATTTACTGGAATATGTTTCCCTTTACCAAACAACCCTAGCAATGGTTTATGATCTGTGCGAGCAACAAACTTTCTCTCTAGCAAAAAATATCTGAATTTCTTAACAGCATACACCAAACCTATACCTTCTGGAGAAAGTTTCTTACTAGCAAAATACACAAGTTTTTCCGGGCCATTTACTACCTGGATTAACACATCCAACACCCACAGAAGAAGCATCAACATCAATTATTAATGGATGCTCTCCTGTAAAATTAGTCAACAAAGCTGAACACTCCAATTGTTTTTTAATCCTTTGAACAGCTTCCTCTTCCACTGAAGACCACTCAAATGTAGCCCCCTTTTTTAACAAATCATACAGTGGTGCCAAAATTAAAGAAAAGTTCTTAATAAACTTACAATAATGCCACCATCCCCACAAAGGACTGAACTTCTCCTACAGACGTAGGTGAAGGTAAATTCACAAGAGCCTCCACCTTCTGAGAAGAAGGTTTAATACCTTCCCCTGAAATTTCATACCCCAGATATGCAATAGATCTGGCTTTCAACACTGACTTATCCTTATTCAGTACTACATTATGCTCTTGTAAAATACTCAACACCTGCCTGAGTCTGACATCATGCTCAACTTCTGTGGCACCACATATTATATCATCTAAATAGGATGCAACCCCATCCAGGTTAACAAACAATTGGGAAATAAATTTCTGGAAAATACCAGATGAGGAAATTCCAAACGGTAATCTCTTATATTTAAAAAGTCCCCTGTGGGTATTAATTACTAAAAGATGTTGGCTCCTCTCATCTACAGGTATCTGTAAATAAGCATCTTTTAAATCTAATTTTGTAAATATTTTACCTTTACCCACTACAGACAATAATTCCTCAATCCTGGGTAAAGGATATCTTTTACAATGAATTTGTTGATTTACATATTTAAAATCCCCACATATTCTCATAGATTTAGAGTTAGCCTTTAATACTGGTACAATAGGTACAGACCATTCACTATGCGAAATAGGCTCAATAATGCCTTTCTGCACTAAGTTTTCTAATTCTTTCTCAATCATCTCTGTGCAAAATGGTACTGGCCTTTCTTTCACAAACTTAGGAACAGCATCCCTTTTCACATGAATTTTGGCCACAAAGCTGGAGATAGGTTTACTAGAATCTACCCAAAAATTATCTAGCATTTCTTCCGCACTGTCTAGTTTGTTAATTTTGGTAGATTCATCCAATCCAGCAAGGTAAATCCCTACCTTTTTCATGAGGTCTTTCCCACACAAGTTACTGTTATTGGATTTCACTACATAAAACACTTGTGACACGTCTAATTTATTATATCTTACCGGCAAAACCACCTGTCCCAGAAGATTTATTTTCCAATTATCATATGCATTTTTTACCCTCCTAGAACATGGTTCAATGTGCCCCTTTACTGCCTCTACCCAGTCTTTGGATAAAGTCGAGATGGACGCCCCACTGTCAATCTCAAAAGGTACCTGGAGTTTTACCTGGAGAGAGTTCCAGGGGTCAACGCCCCTGCGGCCCGGTCTGTGACCAGGCATCATGTTGGATCAGAGCCTGATCAACCAGGCTGTTACTGCTGGCCGCACGCAGTCCAACGTACGAACCACAGCCTGGCTGGTCAGGCACCGACTTTAGGTGCCTGGTCAGTGCCTGCTTGAAGACAGCCAGGGGTCTATTGGTAATCCCCCTTATGTATGCTGGGAGGCAGTTGAACAGTCTTGGGCCCCTGACACTTATTGTGTTGTCCCTCAACGTGCTAGTGGCACCCCTGCTTTTCATTGGGGGGATGTTACATCGTCTGCCGAGTCTTTTGCTTTCGTAGGGAGTGACACTCGTGTGCAAGTTTGGTACTAATCCCTCTAGGATTTTCCAAGTGTATATAATAATGTATCTTTCCCACCTGCGTTCCAGGGAGTACAGGTTTAGGAACTTCAAGCGTTCCCAGTAATTGAGGTGGTTTATTGCAGTTATGCGTGCCGTGAAGGTTCTCTGTACATTTTCTAGGTCAGCAATTTCACCTGCCTTGAAAGGTGCAGTTAGTGTGCAGCAATATTCCAGCCTAGATAGAACAAGCTACCTGAAAAGTGTCAACATGGGCTTGACATCCCTGGTTTTAAAGGTTCTCATTATCCATCCTGTCATTTTTCTGTTATGGTCCTTGAAGGTGAGATTCTCTGTCATGATCACTCCCAGGTCTTTGACATTATTTTTTCGCTCTATTGTGTGGTTGGAATTCGTTTTATACTCCGATGAGATTTTAATTTCCTCACGTTTTCCATATCGGAGTAATTGAAAGTTCTCATCATTGAACTTCATATTGTTTTCTGCAGCCCATTTAAAGATTTGGTTGATGTCTGCTTGGAGTCTTGCAGTGTCTTCAATGGTGGACACTGTCATGCAGATTCAGGTGGCATCTGCAAAGGAAGACACGGCACTGTGGCTGATATCCCTGTCTATGTCCGATATAAGGATGAGGAACAGGCTGGGAGCGAGTACTGTGCCTTGTGGAACAGAGCTTTTCACCGTAGCCGCCTCAGACTTTACTCTGTTGACTACTACTCTTTGTGTTCTACTTGTTAGGAAATTATTGATCCATCTACTAACTTTTCCTGTTATTCCTTTATCACGCATTTTGTGTGCTATCACACCATGGTCACACTTATCAAAGGCTTTTGCAAAGTCTGTGTATATAACATCTGCATTCTGTTTGTCCTCTAGAGCATCCAGGACCTTGTCGTAGTGGTCAAGTAGTTGGGACAAACATGACGACTCTCTAAACCCATGCTGCCCTGGGTTGTGTAAATGATTGTTAATGATAAACCCATATTTCTCTGCCTTCATGGAAAACACTATCCTCTAAGGCATATAAGCTCATCACTTCCTCATCCGCTGAACTATCACCGCCATCCAGCACCTTAACTGACTTTGTTCTAGGATATCTAGGTGACTGCTGTGTCCTTGCTGTCCTGTTTTTGTCAATACTCGAATTTGCTACAGCCTTATGAGACACTTGTGAAGATTTCTCTCTACACACGCTTCTCAAGTGGCCTTTCTTATGACACTTATTACAGAAAAAGTCTTTAAACCACATCTGCTAGAAAAATGACAGGATGGATAATGAGAACCTTCAAAACCAGGGATGCCAAGCCCATGTTGACACTTTACAGATCGCTTGTTCTATCTAGGCTGGAATATTGCTGCACACTAACTGCACCTTTCAAGGCGGGTGAAATTGCTGACCTTGAAAATGTGCAGATAACCTTCACGGCACGCATAACTGCGATAAACCACCTCAATTACTGGGAATGCTTGAAGTTCCTAAACCTGTACTTTCTAGAACGCAGGAGGAAGAGATATATTATTATATACACGTGGAAAATTCTCGGGGGATTAGTACCAAATCTGCACACGAGAATCACTCCCTACGAAAGCAAAAGACTCGGCAGGCGATGTAACATCCCTCCAATGAAAAGCAGGGGTGCCACTAGCACGTTGAGGGACAACACAATAAGTGTGAGGGGCCCAAGATTGTTCAACTGCCTCCCAGCATACATCAGGGGGATTACCAACAAACCCCTGGCTGTCTTCAAGCAGGCACTGGACAGGCACCTAAAGTCGGTACCTGACCAGCCAGGCTGTGGTTCGTACGTTGGACTGCGTGCGGCCAGCAGTAACAGCCTGGGTAATCAGGCTCTGGTCCAACATGAGGCCTGGTCACTGACCGGGCCGCAGGGACGTTGACCCCTGGAATTCTCTCCAGGTAAACTCCAGGTAAAACCTACAAGTACTACTACTGTGCTGTAACCCACAATGTTTACATTTCACAGCATTAATCACTTGCACCACAGGAGCAGAGTTCTGATCTGTAACAAATGCCTGTTCCAAGTTTAAAAGTTTGTCAAATAGTTTTGCAGACTGCACACTTTGCAAATCCAAATTTTCTGCAACTAGGTGAAGAAAATACACTTCATCCACCACCGCTATAAACAACTGGTCCCTCACTCTGTATATAATTCATGCAAGGACTCACCCTGTCGTTTCTTCCTCTGCTAAAAAGCCAACAAACTGTAATGGTAGGCTGGTTTCACTGCATAATAACTTTTCAGTGCCACGACTAAGTCGTCGTAACGCTTCGTGTGTGGTAAATCTGGTGCACACACATTACCTAAAACACTGTAAGTTTCTGATCCCAGTGACACTAGCAAAAAATTCCTAAGTGAGCGAAATTGGCTTCCAACAAGTTTAGCCAAAGCTCCAAAGAAATCTTACGTGGGTCGAAAGCTTCCAACCTTCCTTGTGATGCTACTTGTTGCTGCAACGTCCTCGGCTGCCAATATCCCTACTACTTCAGGCCACATTGGCCCACTATCCTTGGCTCTGATAATCCCATCCTCGTCGCCACTGTAGTGGTTGTACGTTAATCAAAGATAGATTAACCATAACAATGTATTCTCTATGTAATATCTACTTCATAAAATGTACATTACTATAATTACATCCCACTCTGTATATTACTAGAAATAAAGAATTTGAATTTGAATGACCGCTCCATAACAACAACGACAATAACAAAACAATTATAAATGACTGAACCAAACAAACATAGTATTCAATCCTCCTACTGCTCCCAACCCCTTACAGAAGGTGTCCCCCAGGGATGTGTTCTGAGCACAACAATTTTTCTCCTTGCTATAAATGATCCGGCATCTATTCTTCCATCCAATATTTGGATGGTGCTGATGCTGACTGTCACCTCATTGCAGTTTCTCTCCAGCATGCAGTCAACTGTGTTTCCAATTGGGCCACCACTCATGGGTTTAAATTTTCTAGTACTAAAACTCGCCAAATTACTTTCACTAGATGTTCTGTCGTCTGATCATCCATTGTAACTATATGGCTCGTATATCCCAAAACATGTTATGATCAGGTTTCTCAGCCTTCTGTTTGTACGTAGGTTATCCTAGAAACACCACATTACCTTTCTGAAGGCAACTTGTCATAGCCGGCTGAACCTCCTTAAAACCCTCGCTCATCTTTCATGGGAACTGATCGTAGAATTCTCATTCGACTACATTCAGCCCTAATTTTATCGAAAATCGATTATGGCGACCATATATATTCAGCTGCCTCTCCTGCAACTGTCTCTAGCCTTAATCTCATCCATCACCAGGGATTACCTTTATGCCTCGGTGCTTTTCACTCTTCACAAGTTGAGAGCCTCTATGCAGAGGCGAATATTCCATCCTTGACTGATCGCTGTGATGCTCATTGCTTTTGCTATTATGTTCGCTCTCATGACCTCAACTCTCTAATTGTAACTGATTCTCTGTCATCCATAAATGCTCTCAACTCATCAAGTATAACTTGTAGCATGCTCGTGTCAGAAGCCAGGCACAGGTATGGTAGGATTCTGGATAGTAGAGTCAGAGTGCACATGCTGTGGATTCCATCTCACATTGGTCTTCAGATGCATGATAGAACTGATAAATTGGCTAAGTTTTATGCTTTCAAAGAGGGGATAGATTACAATCTTGGCTTGTCAGTTAGCAGTTTGAGAACAATAATACGAAAAGAACTTCAACTGAATTTTATTGACTTAAGACTCAGGGAGATTGACACCAGTCAGTCCATCTATCATCACTCTATCATGCAGGAGGAGCCACATGTCTATGGTGCATCCAACAAAATAAGCAGACTCTTGGATGTCACTACCGCCCGCCTCCGGCTGGGTTACAAGTATCTTTGGCAGGTTAAATCACCACCACCAGATGTAGACCAAACAAAATGTAAACTTTGTCAGTTGGATTATTGTCACACCCTGCGTGATTATGTACTGGAGTGCGATAAAATTAATGAATTCAGAGACTACTCACTCAGAAATGTTCAAGATATGTCAAAGTATTTGTAGTGATTCCGCTCTTGTGGAGAAAGTGCACTTTTTCCACTAAAAGGCTTAACATCCTTGGTTATGTGGTGGAAGGAGGTGCAATATCCCCAGACCCTGAAAGACTTTGACCTCTGATGGAACTTCAATGCCCCAAGACAAAAGTCACTCCAAAGAACTCTTGGTCTTTTTTGCTTATTACTCACAGTGGATCTACAACTATTCAAGTAAAGTTCTCCCACTAGTGCTACAGATATTTCCTGTGACAAAGGAAGCAGAAACTGCTTTCTATACTCTCAAACAGGATATTGAAAACTCAGTAGTTCCAGGCCATTGATGAGTCCTACCATTCGAGGTGGTAAGGATGCATCTAAAGTTGCCATTGCTGCAGTCCTATCTCAGGCAGGACGTCCCGTTGCTTTCTTTTCAAGAACTTTTCAAGGATCAGAGAAGTGCTATGCTGCTGTAGAAAAGGAAGCCCAGGCCATCATAGAAGCAGTTCGCCACTGGAGGCATTATTTAACAGGCAGACATTTCACTGTAAGGACTGACCAACGGTCCGTGATGTATATGTTTGACAAGAAGCACAAAAGTAAGATCAAGAATGACAAGATATTACGCTGGAGGATGGAACTATCGTGTTATAACTTTGATATTCTGTATCGACCGGTGAAGAAAACGTTTCACCTGATGCATTCTCTAGGTCCCACTGTGGAGCAGCATGTCATGATTTGCAATCATCTCAGAGCTCCACAAGGCCTTGTGTCACCCAGGAGTTACACGCCTGTATCATTTTTTAAATCTAAGAATATGCCCTACTCAGTGGAAGAGGTGCGACAAGTGATCAGATCATGCAGAGTATGTGCAGAGTGCAAGCCAAACTTTCACCAGCCAGAGAAAACTCATCTCATAAAAGCCACCCAGCCTTTCGAGAGACTGAATATAGATTTCAAAGGACCTCTACCAAGCATAAACCAGAATAGGTATTTCCTTAACATAGTAGATGAATATTCTAGGTTTCCTTTGTGTTCCCCTGTGCAAATATGACTGCTTCAACTGTCATCAGTTGTCTTTCCCAGTTATTCGCTATTTTTGGTATGCCGGCCTATATCCATTCAGACAGGGGATCCTCGTTCATGAGTAATGAACTTCATGAGTTTTTGGCTAACAAAGGGATTGCTTGCAGCAGAACAACAAGCTACAACCCTCAAGGCAATGGTCAAGTGGAGCGGTTCAATGGTACTATATGGAAGTCAGTTACAATGACACTGAAATCTCGCAATCTACCGGTTCAACACTGGCAGACTGTCTTACCTGATGCCCTTCACTCTATTAGATCATTGCTGTGCACAGCTACTAATGCTACCCTCATGAGAGACTCTTCAACTATTCACGTCATTCCTCTCACGGAGCCTCCATGCCCACCTGGTTATGTCACCCTGGACCCATTCTCCTGAAGAGTCACCGTAGGATGAACAAGACGGATCCTTTAGTGGAAGAGGTAGAGCTCCTACAAGCTAATCCGCATTATGCCCACATTCGCTACCAAAATGGTGAAGAGACTACTGTATCTACAAGACACTTAGCCCCAGTTGAAACCAATGTTAGTGCGGAATCTCAAGATACACCAATAGATGTTGCGAAAGATGCTTCGGTTTCTCCAGGGAAGCCTTTTCAGGCTACCCCTATTGAAATAGAGGATGCCGGTCAAGCAGATAGTCAAACCCCGCTAGAAAATACCGAACCCGGTGAAGAGGCTCAAGGGCTATGAAGGTCTGGACGTACACGTCACCCACCTAACCGTTTGGAGGATTACTGTATCTGATATTTTAGAAGGGGGAGATTGTAGTGATACCGCTCTTGTGGAGAGCCGCAGCAGGACACAATACTGCACCACCTCAGGGGGCCCCTTACAATAACAACAAACAGTACGGCGATGGCCCAGCATGGCGTGTGGTCTCTCTCTTACACAAATACATTCGTGATGCAGATTACATGGTAAGCTTAAATATGTCGCCAGTAGCTATAGCTTTTCTGAGGACATATGCTGCTAAAGTGTTTTACTCTTTTTATTTACTATTATATTCCCTAAAGTGTTAACTCGTAATTAAGGTGCTATTTTTGGTGCTAAAGTGTTTTACTCTTTTTATTTACTATTATATTCCCTAAAGTGTTAACCCTCATTGTTTGCTATTATATTCCCTAGATTTTATTTAAAAAAAAAATAAAAGTCTAACTGCCACAGTTCTTTTATTAATTTTTATTATAATAATTAAGGTGCTAACTCAGGTACTAATTTACTTTACTTTCATTGTTTGCTATCATTTTCCCTAGCTCCTTTATTCCCAGCTTTAGTAAACTACCATAGTTCAATTAATTGCATTTGTATAAATTGACTAAGGTACAAATTCACGTGCCAAGAACTCTGTCAAATACCCTGTATCTCTACAAACTCTTATTAAAAATTTGTAATAATCAAATAGTTCCTAAGCATTTATTCTAGTATCATATTATTAAGTTTAGTATTATCTATTCTTCTCAGGTCTAGTTATAGAATCACATCAAATCTTATGATTACAGGAATTGATCCTGATATCAACCTATTATTAAATGACTTACATGATTCCAACAGCAACTGTAACTATTACACAGCAGATCAAGCAAAGACATTACTCAGAGCCAACAATAACATAACTATCTTCAATTACAATGTTAGATCTTTGAGCAAACATTATGATGACCTCACAGCACTACTCCAATCCCTCCAGACCAATATGTCAATCATCACACTCACTGAGACCTGGCTGAAGCCTGATACTACAGATGTCTATGCCATCCTTCATAAACCCATCCGCTGACACATCAACTCCCAAATATCTGAAAACATTTACTTCTTCCATAATCCCTCTCTCCAATGTGATATCCAATTTTTCTTTATTTAAATCGCTTGATACCCTCATCACCTTACTCTTATCTATGTTCACTTTTAACTTTCTACCTTTACACACTCTCCCAAACTCGTCCCACTAACCTTGCAACTTTTCTTTAGAATCTCCCATAAGCACAGTATCATCAGCAAAAGTAACTGTGTCAACTCCCATTTTGCATTTAATTCTCCATAATTTAATCCCACCCCCTCCCCAACACCCTAGCATTTACTTCTTTACAACCCCATCTATAAATATATTAAACAACCATGGTGACATTACACAACCCTGTCTAAGACCTACTTTTACCGGGAAGTAATCTCCTCTCCCTACACACCCTAACCTGAGCCTCACTATCCTCATAAAAACTCTTTACAGCCTTCAGTAACTTACTACCTATTCCATACACTTGCAACATTTGCCACATTGCCCCCCTATCCACTCTATCATATGCCTTTTCTAAATCCATAAATGCAATAAAAACTTCTCTACCTTTATCTAAGTACTGTTCACATATATGCTTCACTGTAAACACTTGATCTACACATCCCCTACCCACTCTAAAGCCTCCTTGCTCATCTGCAATCCTACTCTCGTCTTACCTCTAATTCTTTCAATAATAACCCTGCCATACACTTTACCTGGTATACTCAGTAAACTTATTCCCCTATAATTTTTACACTCTCTTTATCCCCTTCCCTTTATATAAAGGAACTATACATGCTCGCTGCCAATCCCTAGGTACCTTCCTCTTTCATACATTTATTAAACAAAAATACCAACCACTCCAGCACTATATTCCCCCTGCTTTTAACATTTCTGTCATGATTCCGCTCAATTCCAGCTGCTTTACCCCCTTTCATTCTACGTAATGCCTCACGCACCTCCCCACACTCACATCCTGCTCTTCTTCACTCCTAAACGATGTTGTACCTCCCTGGCCAGTACATGAAATTATCGCTCTCCACTTTTCATCGACATTTAAAAGTTCCTCAAAATATTCCCGCCATCTACCCAATACCTCCAGCTCCCCATCTACTAACTCCCCTACTCTGTTTTAACTGACAAATCCATTCGTTCCCTAGGCTTTCTTACCTTGTTTATCTCACTCCAAAATTTTTCTTGTTTTCAGCAAAATTTCTTGACAGAGCCTCTCCGTTCTTTCATCCGCTCTTCTTTGCACTCTCTCACCACTCTCTTCACCTTTCTTTTACTCTCCATATACTCTGCTCTTCTACTAACACTTCTGTTTTGTAAAAACCTCTCATAGGCTACCTTTTTCTCTTTTATCACACCCTTTACTTCTTCATTCCACCACTCACTCCTCTTTCCTCCTGCACCCACCCTCCTATAACCACAAACTTCTGCCCCACATCCTAATACTGCATTTTTAAAACTATCCCAACTCTCTTCAACCCCCCCACTACTCCTACTTGCACTAGCCCACCTTTCTGCCAATAGTTGCTTATATCTCACCCTAACTTCCTCCTCCCTTAGTTTATACACTTTTACTCTCTCTTACTTGCTGTTGCCATTTTCTTTTTGTCCCATCTACCTTTACTCTAACTGTAGCTACAACCAAATAATGATCTGATATATCCGTTGCCCCTCTATAAACATGTACATCCTGAAGCCTACTCATCAACCTTTTATCCACCAATACATAATCCAACAAACTACTTTCCTTACGTGCTATATCATACCTTGTATATTTATTTATCCTCTTTTTCATAAAATATGTATTACTTATTACCAAACCTCTTTCTACACATAGCTCAATTAATGGCTCCCATTTACATTTACCCCTGGCACCCCAAATTTACCTACTACTCCATCCACAACATTTTTACCCACTTTAGCATTAAGATCCCCAACCACAATTACTCTCTCACTTGGTTCAAAACTCCCACACACTCACTCAACATTTCCCAAAATTCTCTCTCCTCTACATTCTCTCTTCTCCAGGCGCATAAACACTTACTATAACCCACTTTTCACATCCAACCTTTATTTTACTCCACATAATCCTTGAATTTATACATTTATATTCCTTCTTTACCTGCCATAACTGATTATTCAACATTATTGCCACTCCTTCTTTAGCTCTAACTCTATTTGAAACCCTGATCTAATCCCATTTATTTCTCCCCACTGAAACTCTCCTACCCCCTTCAGCTTTGTCTCACTTAAAGCCAGGACATCCAGCTTCTTTTCATTCATAACATCTACAATCATCTCTTTCTTATCATTCGCACAACATCCACGCACATTCAAACATCCCACTTTGACGATTTTCTTCTTCTTCTTTTAGTAAGCTATACAGGAAAAGGGGTTACTAGCCCATTGTTCCGGCATTTTAGTTGACTTTTACAACACGCATGGCTTACGGAGGAAAGATTCTTATTCCACTTCCCCATGGATATGAAAGGGAAAAGCAATAAGAACAAGAACTATTAAGATAAAATCAAAGAAAACTCAGATGAGTGTGTATACAATAAACGTGTACATGTTTGCGTAGTGTGACCTAAGTGTAAGTAGAAGTAACAAGACGTACCTGAAATCTTGCATGTTTATGAGACAGAAAAAAGACACCAGCAATCCTACCATCATGTAAAACAGTTTCAGGTTTCTGTTTCACAGTCACCTGGCAGGATGGTAGTACCTCCCTGAGTGGTTGCTGTCTACCAACCTACTACTACTGTATATATATATATACATATATACACACATACAGTAGAACCCCCATATCCACTGAATCGGTATCCATGGTTTCAGTTATCCAAGGTTTACTGTGGCCCAAAAATACCTCTTAATTTTACATAATAATGACCCCAAAGTGCAAAAGTACAAAACCTGGCAGTTCTTCAAAGCCTAAAATAATCGGTAAAGTGCTTCCCATCAGTAAAAAAGTGGTAATTCTCCACTTACTGTGCATAATTTATCAATTAAACTTTATAATAGGTATGTATAGGACTTATATATAGGGTTTGTTACTATCCACGGTTTCGGTATCCACGGCAGGTCCTTGGAACATATCCCTCACAGATATGGGGGATCTACTGTATATATACATTACCATTTAAATAAGCTGAAAAATATATACAGTGGACCCCCGAGTTTCGGTCACCTCGGAAATCGTACAATTATGTAAGTATAATATTGTAAGTTCTCCATGGGGAAGTGGAACAGAATTCTTCCTCCGTAAGCCATGCGTGTCGTAAGAGGCGACTAAAATGCCGGGTGCAAGGGGCTAGTAACCCTTTCTCCTGTATATATTACTAAATGTAAAAGGAGAAACTTTCGTTTTTTCTTTTGGGCCACCCTGCTTCGGTGGGAAACGGCCGACGTGTTGAAAGAAAGAAGAATATTGTAAGTGCTTTTGTAAGTGTATTTTTGGGGGTCTGAAATGGACTAACCTACTTGACATTATTCCTTAAGGGAGTAAATTCGTTCGGTAATGGCACTTGAGCAGCCTTCTGGAATGAATTATGACCGAAACTCGGGGGTCCACTGTACTGTATATATATGATAAGTCTTGTACAAGAGGTAAATTGTTACAAAATAGTGTGTTCCTGTTGTTTTAACATAAAAGATACTGTTTTACCAGTATTTCAAGTTATGAACATGCTGTCTTCCTGGTGTTTCAACATCTTAGTAACTGCAGACAGACATCCGAGAAACAGCTCTTTGACCAATGTTTTTTTGGGTCTAATATGTAAGTACGGATCATCACAACTTTAGTATTTGTAAGTCCAGTCTCGCTACTCCAATCACAAAACATTTTTTAAGATATTATTCATCTGCCACCAAGGTAGCTTGATCCAAACATTATTATCCAAGCCTTTTAGCCTTTTGGGCCCTGCACAGTGCCCATATCTAATGTTTCTAGAGGCCTAATCAGGGCACATGAAATTGTTGACACTGCCTTTAGCCAACAGGAAACTCTTTATCCTCAAGTAATAAATCAGAAAGCCATAACTCCTTCCTAAAGAGGGTGTGGAGTTGAGATGTGAAGCAGTGTAGTTCTAGACTAGGTAGAGGGTGCTTGCCAGTCTTCCTGGGAGGACTGAGGAGTTGAGATATGAAGCAGTGTAGTTCTAGACTTGGGAGAGAGTGCTTGCCAATCACTCATAAGAATAATGACAATGCACTCCTAAGAGTTCGTTTAAAAATCTACGAAGGTTACAGCAAAAGTCACAAGAATAAAAAAATGGTCTTAGAAAGGGTCAGTTTATAACATACTAGAAACACTTCCAAATCCCTCCATTATTTCAATGAGTGAGCACTATAAAGCTAGAATAGTGTCAATTCACAGTCTGAGCATTAGACACTTTTGTAATATTTGGGAATGTTTATTGTCCACAATGTTTATTGTCCACAATGTTTATTGTCCACAATAAACATTCACAAATGTTGCAAAAGTGTCCAGCCTGTCAGTTTACTAACCCAACTGCATCAAATTCAGTCTACTAAGAATAGGAAAATGGAGACTTATTCCATTTTCCTTTTAGAAATTTGTCTTATTCACTTTTTCCTAAGAAAAAGTTTTGTTTCTTTCTTCCTAGAATGGATTCTTCTTTCTTTCTTTCTTCCTAGAATGGATTCTTCTTTCTTTCTTTCTTCCTAGAATGGATTCTTCTTTTTCTTTCTTTCTTCCTAGAATGGATTCTTCTTTCTTTCTTTCTTTCTTCCTTCCTTTTTAGGGATGAGACTTAATTCCTTTCCTCTTAGAATGAAATTCTGTTCATTTCTTCAATATATTGACAAAGTTCTCTGATGAATGGTGTAGAAAGTCTGAAAAATTAATATAGTAAAATATGGACACTGAAATGTGTAAAATAAATAATAATATTCAAACATTTACACTGAAATATGAAATTTTTATTTTAACACATTACATGACACCAAAAAATGTGTAAAAATTAGTGGTTAGCTAAATGTGGCCCCTGGAATACCTGGGATAAATAAAATTACTCATGTATACTGTACTTTTGTGTGTATACAATGAATGTTGAGACTGAATTATGTAAATATTTCATCAGCTGTTGTAAGTGCATCTGAAAATTATTATTATTATATAAATGAATTTTACAATAAATTAATTAGTCACCTTTTATAAAATTCCAGAATTGAACATCACAAACTGTAAAAGCCTTTCCACCCACTATTCAAGTTTTGATGCACCTTTTCAATCACAATGACAAAAAAATCCCACTACTGTCGATTTTCTTATTAGGCTTTTCTATATATGCGATTTTGTTCAATTCTGCATGCCCTTTTCAACAGAATTTGAAAAATCACACTACAGTTGACTGTCGATTAACACAATAGTTATGTTTCTGAAAACTTAGTGAATGACGAAACTGTGTTAAACAAACTGAAGAACTTATGGGAAAAATACGGCTATGTTCCTGGCCCTCCAAAATGGCAATCAAACTTTTTTTTTTTTTAGGTCTTCAAACTGAAAAAATAAAAATGATATTGTAATTGTAGTTCATCATTGTGATGTATGTTACACTCCAGGTCTATATATGACCATAAGTATATCATTTCTTTCTGATTAGAGCATAACAATTTTAGACAGAGAGTTTGGGGATAATAATCTTCAATAAAACTTATTTTAATGAAGTAGTTGTATAGATAATATAAAACATAAAGCAAGTAAGGTTATCCTGTTATACAGTATCCTTGTAAAGAATACTTACTGTAGGGTCTACTTCACAAAGTTTCCAAGACTATGCCTTAAAATGCATGTTTACAGAGAGACATTAAATCTGTAGAATATGACGTATATACAGATACTCTTCAGAGTGAAATATCTAGTCTTAATACTAGATCAGTCAGACAATTATACAATTTATCAGAATGTACAAACTGAAGAAAACCAACAACAGTCAGTTTATAAGACCAGAGCCGGATTGTTGTCTGTAGGCTGGTATCTGCACACTGACTCAAGCTCTACAGTGAGCGTGAAGGTTAGGTAGGTCACGTGACTTTTACCACCACCTTCTTAACACAAAAAGGAAGGGGGGTGTATAACAACCTAAAAGGGTTTATTAGTGATACTCTTGGAGGTTTGACTCCTTATCTTTACCTTCCTCCAGTACACAGACCGGTAACATAAAGCAACATAATACACTACAACTTAACCAATTGTGGCCACATAAAATATAAATATACAAACAAATAATCTTAATAATACAAGGCCGTTCATTTCCAATTTAGCTAC
>WNWK01030155.1:0-23741 GCA_009830355.1 Cherax destructor
GTCTGTCTGGATAGAATTTTCAGAGGGTGTGAAAAATTGCTTTTAGGCGTGATTTACCGTCCTCCAAACTTAGATAGGGAACAAGGAGACTACTTTGGGAGGAAATTGTTAAGGCCACAAGACACGATAACGTAGTAATTTTGGGGACTTTAACTTTAGTCAGATTGATTGGAATTTCATGACAGGAATTTAGAATCTAACGACTTTTTAAAGTAGTTCAGGATTGCTTTTGAAGCAGTTTGTAACAGAACCTACAAGGGAAATAACCTACTTGACTTGGTTCTGGCAAGCAAGGAAACCCTTGTTAATAATTTAGAAATTACAGAGGAACTCGGCTCAAGCGACCACAAGTCAATTACCTTTAGCATTGAATGGATGTATGATAGTAGGGATAATTCAGTAATGGTCCCAGATTTTCGCTTAGCAGATTATAATGGACTTAGAGAACACTTATCAACTGTGGACTGGGGTGAAGAAGAGAGGTATCAATATGACAGTTTTCTTAACACTATACAGGCTGCCCAAAGAACATTTATCCTGTATAAAGAAATTAGATCAAGTAGAAATGACCCAAAATGGATGAATAATAGGCTCAAATATCTTTTAGGGCAGAAGAAAGGAATTTATAGGCGCATAAAAAGAGGTGAGGGTCATCTTATATATCAGTATACTGACATTAAGAGGGACGTTAAAAAGGAATAAGAAAAGCTAAACGGGACTATGAAATTAAAGTTGCTAGGATTCAAAAACTAACCCAAAAGTTTTTCCAGGTTTATAGAACAAAGTTAGGGATAAGATAGGTCCCCTTAAAAATAACTTTGGGCATCTTACTGACAAGGAGAATGATATGTGCTCTATTTTTAATAATTATTTTATCTCGGTTTTCACACAGGAAGACATTAATAATATCCCAGTAATTAATTTTTACACAGGCCCAGAAGAAGATAAATTATGTAATATCACAGTCACTAGCGAAATGATTATGAAACAGCTGGACCGACTGAAACAAAATAAATCGCCGGGTCCTGATGATCTTTTTGCAAGGGTTCTTAAGGAATGCAAATGGAACTCTGTGAACCAATATCTAACATTTTTAATTTATCTCTTCAAACAGGTGTAGTGTCTGATATGTGGAAGATGGCTAATGTAATTCCTATTTTTAAAGCAGGGGACAAGTCACTACCGTCAAACTACCGCCCAATAAGCCTGACCTCAATTGTAGGCAAATTACTAGAGTCAATTATAGCTGATATTATTAGAAGCCATCTAGATAACCATAATTTGATTAATGATACCCAGCATGGATTCACGAGGGCCGTTCCTGCCTATCTAATTTATTAACCTTCTTCAGTAAAGCTTTTGAGGCTGTTGATCACGATAAAGAATTCGATATTGTTTATTTAGACTTTAGTAAGGCTTTTGATAGAGTACCGCACCAGAGACTGTTAAAGAAAGTGGCAGCTCATGGCATTGGGGAAAAGTGCTGTCATGGATCGAGTCATGGCTCACCAATAGGAAGCAGAGAGTGTGCATAAATGGGGTTAAATCCGAATGGGGACTTGTAACAAGTGGTGTTCCACAGGGATCAGTCTTAGGCCCATTGTTATTTATAATATATATCAATGACCTTGATGAGGAATTACTAGTGATATGAGCAAATTCGCCGACGACACGAAGATAGGTAGGATAATTGATTCAAACATAGATGTCATAGAACTTCAGGAAGATTTAGACAAACTTAATTCGTGGTCAGAAAAGTGGCAGATGCAGTTCAATGTAGATAAATGCAAGGTTCTGAAGCTCGGGAGTGTCCATAACCCAAGCACTTATAAGTTAAATAACGTAGAACTTAGCCATACAGATTGCGAGAAGGACTTGGGGGTGATGGTAAGCAGCAACCTTAAACCAAGACAGCAATGCCTAAGCGTACGTAATAAGGCAAATAGATTACTGGGATTTATATCAAGAAGTGTTAGCAACAGAAGTCCAGAGGTTATATTACAGCTTTATACATCATTAGTAAGGCCTCACCTAGATTACGCAGCTCAGTTCTGGTCTCCATATTACAGAATGGACATAAATTCGTTAGAAAACATTCAGCGTAGAATGACTAAATTAATACATAGCATTAGAAATCTTCCTTACGAAGAAAGATTGAAGACCCTAAAATTACATTCACTTGTAAGACGTAGAATGAGGGGAGACATGATCGAGGTATACAAGTGGAAAATGGGTATTAACAAAGGGGATATAAATAAGGTCTTGAGGATATCTCTCCAAGAGAGAACCCGCAATAATGGATTCAAGTTAGATAAGTTTAGATTTAGAAAGGATATAGGAAAGTATTGGTTTGGAAATAGGGTAGTTGATGAGTGGAACAGTCTGCCTAGTAGGGTTATTGAAGCTAGGACCTTGGGTAGTTTCAAATTTAGGTTGGATAAATTCATGAGTTAGAGGGGTTGGATTTGAGTGGGACTCGCGCATGAGTGGGTAGAATTGTCAAAGCTTATTTCTTGGGTAGCATTGAAAATTGGGTTGAGCAAATATTCTGTTAGTGGGACGGATTGTGAAGGACCTGCCTAGTATGGGCCAACAGGCCTGCTGCAGTGTTCCTCCTTTCTTATGTTCTTATGTTCTTATGTGGCTACAATAACGTCCACTTGGGTAGGTGGCTACAATAACGTCCACTTGGGTAGGTGGCTACAATAACGTCCACTTGGGTAGGTGGCTACAATAACGTCCACTTGGATAGGTGGCTACAATAACGTCCACTTGGGTAGCTGGCTACTGTAAAAAGTAAAAGATGTAAGTTTCAGAACTGCGATTTTTAAATCAGCTACAAAAGTTGTATAGCAATGTCCACTTATGCAACTTTTGCTCTTCTAGATCTGCCACAAGAATAACGTAAACACTGTGTGCTGCGGGTTGGTCAGGTTCTCACCTTCCTCCACTCTGACGATCATAACATTACTACTGTTGTATATCATTAACTAAAACTTTCCCAAAGTTAGTATGACATACAGGCCAACTTTCATGTGAAATTTTATCGAAACTGAAGATGGTCAGGTTGGGGACGAGTTTTCTAAATCAGTCCACTTGACATGGAATGACCCACCTTATATTCCCTGACCAGCTTAACTGTAGCGCATACGCTGGAGCTTGGACTGCGTGTGTCCAGCACCAACAACCTGATTGACCAAACCATCCACCGGAGGTCTTGTTTACGATCTGACTGCGGGGCACAGAAACCCCAGAAATCAACTCCAACTAGGTAGAATACACAGAATTGCATAGCAGCACGTTGTTGATGTATCCAAGTTTTCTAAACAAAATCTCTCTCCCTCTCTCTCTCTCTCTCTCTCTCTCTCTCTCTTTCTCTCTCTCTCTCTCACACACACACAGGAGCCAGGCACTGAGACTCGACCCATGCAAAAATATATGGGTTAGTAGGTGAGTGTACACACACACACACACACACATTTTTAAAACATTTGAGGCATAATAAGGACAGTTTGTATTGCACAATATAATTATGTTCTAAATTATGAGGACAACTAACTGTTAGTGTGACCCTTGAGGTCAGTGACTTATGAGGAGAGGCAGGATACAGTCACGACAGTGACCTATGAGAGGCAGGACACTGTCACGAGAGTGACCTATGAGAGGCAGGACACTCACGACAGTGACCTATGAGAGGCAGGTTACAGAGTCACGATAGTGATCTATGAGAGGCAGGACACTGAGAGGAACGACAGTGACCTGTGAGAGGCAGGACACTGAGAGGAACGACAGTGACCTATGAGAGGCAGGACACTGAGAGGAACGACAGTTACCTATGAGAGGCAGGACACTGAGAGGAACGACAGTGCCCTATGAGAGGCAGGACACTGAGAGGAACGACAGTGACCTATGAAAGGCAAGGCACTGAGAGGAACGACAGAGACCTATGAGAGGCAGGACAGTGACCTGTGAGAGGCAGGACAGTGACCTATGAGGGGGTAGGTCTACTGGCTCTTACTCGTCAGACCAATATATTACAAAAGGTCTCCTGGCCTACTTTTTTTGTAAGACAGAGCAAAATAGGATAACCAGAAGGGCACATAAATCTGGGGAAGAGGGATGGAGGGGTAGGGAAAGGTTAAATGGAGGAGGAAAAGGAGGTTTTGTGTGAGAGGGGCTTGGACGTCCAACAGGATTGTGTGAGCGTGTTAGGAGTGAAGGCAAGTGATTTTTATGATTTGACGTGCGGTTGGAGTGCGAGCAAGGTAACATTTATGAAGAGATTCAAATAAATGGTATAAAATACCGACACAATGGAAAAATAAACACATAAGCAGTGTAATGTGATCTTTTATTGACAACGTTTCGCCCACACAGTGGGCTTTATCAAGTCACAAATAGGTCTGTTTGTGACTTCATAAAGCCCACTGCGTGGACGAAACGTTGTCAATAAAGGATCACATTATACTGCTTATGTGTTTATATTTCCATGAAGAGATTCAGTGAAACCGGTTAACAGGACTTGAGTTCCGCACTCTGAAGGAGAGTGGAGATATTGCAGTCTGGAAGGTCATCTGAGCTGTGATGTCAGAAGATATCTGACAAGACAGTGATTAGATGAATGATAGAGAGTGTTTCTTCTTTTTCGGGTCACCCTGCCTCGGTGGGAGACGGCTCATACTCACCAGATTAATTAATATACCGTAGTTAGGGCAGAGATTTTAAATAAGTTCATATATGGATCACAATTCTAATCCTGTAAGTTAAACTGAGTAAAAATGTATTGCCCAACGATAGAGGTGGACGCAATGTGCGCCCGCACAGCAAGCAATAGACACAGCACGCGTACGGGAGAACCAGTAGACGCAGTACGCGTGCGCGAGAACCAGTAAGACGCAGTGCGCGTAAAGTAATGGGTGCAGTAAGCGTGCGCGAGAACCAATAGAGGCAGTGCGTGTGTACGGGTCACTTACCAGCCATAAAGAAGTACAAATGCATAATAAACAGTCTAGGGTTGAGGCGGCGCCAGCGTAAATAGCACCAACCTCTGCTGAATATACTGTCTTAATAAAGAGAGAGAGAGATAGAGAGATAAACACTTCTTCAACACTGTAACACCATACATGGCAGACATTCTACACGATAACATCACATAATGTGATCTCCACATCACTACACAAGGTAGACACATTCTACATATACACAGGAGGCAGTAAGTGCTTTAAAACCACAAGAAATAAAAAAATATTTAGAGGAGATGGAAGATCACGAAGAAACAGGAATAACCAAGGGAGCAGAGTGGATGACGACAACAGAGGGTAAGAGAACTACTGATGTCAGCCTGACACTGAGAGTAAGACGAGACATGGTGCGAAACAAGCTTTACTGGGACAACGTTTCGCCTGGTGTAGAGCTTTATCAATTATGACTCGGTGAAGGTTAGGTAAGGTTCGTCAGGAAACATTTTCCTGACGCGGGTCTTAGTCAGATGATGACCCGCCGTTGGAGCTTTTGGTCATCTGACCGAGGCCTTCCGCTGGCTTACCGGTCCACCCCTTTAAAAATTATAGTCAGTTATAACTCTGTGAAACTCTACACATAGTGAACTGTTGTCCTAAAATGGTGTTCTGCATACCTTTTAATATGCCTCTGAAGGTTTTCGAGAATTTTACTACTCTAGCAGCCCGGCCCTGGGCCAGGCTTGTTTAGGTGCTTGTCTGATCAACCAGGCTTCTGTGGAACTGATGTGTTTTCTTCACTAATGTAGCCAGTACGCCACTTGGATTCAACCTGACACTGAGACATAACGAACTTGTAAAGTTCCTGAACACGTAATGATCGCCGGGCTGTGGTGGCCACATGTGACATACCTGCGAGTGTACAGGAAGCCAGGTCTGAGACCGGGCCCAGGGACCAATGATTCCCACAGGTAAACAGGGTACCTCTTCTGATCACCTGCCACTCTTACCACAGTCACTTACCTGCAACAAACATTAGCAACAATTAAAATTAAAACTCAATGTAAAATAGTTCAGCAAGTCAAAATTATTATATTCAATAATAATGTAAAGTATATTTACTGCGGAAACGTTTCGCCAGTCAGTGGCTTCTTCAGTCCAGTACAGAGATGAATGGTGGAAGATGAGAAAGAGTTTGAAGTAATCAGTCCCTCAGCTGAAGTCGATATGTTCAGTACATCAGTCTTGAGAAAAGTACAGCATATGCGCGGGGACAGGTGAGGTGAAGCAGCCGGAAGCGGCGTCACCATGGAAAATCTACAGGTGGAAGTAGATCATGCCTATAGGTTAGGCCAGCGTAGACTTCACTGTATCAAGATCCCAAGATGTTGCTGTGTCTGACAGGAATTATATAAATGGTTCAGAAAACCAACAAGTTGATGAATAAGACACTTGTGCAACACCTGCAGATTTTTATTGAGGAAACGTTTCGCCAGCCAGTGGCTTCCTCTGGCTGGCACAGACACAGCAACATCTTGCGATCTTGATGCAGGGAATTCTACGCTTCGACTAACCTATAGGCATGACCTTCTTCCACCTGTGGATTTATCCATGGTGACGCCGCCTCCCACTGCTTCGCCTCAACTGTCTGTAGTATATAAGTTCCTTCTCCGCGCATATGCTGTACTTTTTTCAAGACTGAACACAACGACTCCAGGCTGAGCGATGATATTGTAGATATAAGAATTATAATTCTTATAATATCTAATGTTCGTAGATACAACACGCTGCCTTCCGCACACATGTATACCTTTATGCGTATAGCTGTTCAAAGACATAAAATAAACACGGACAGACAGACACACACACACAACCCACACATACACACTTCCCTGAAACAATAATGCGGCAGCAGTGTGGGTGGTAGGAGTGTGGGGGGTGGACAGTCACCAGCGGGTCACGCAGAGGTCACGCGACGTCTGGGAACTCATGAGAGTGGGGAGGGGCGTGAGCCTGGCCAAAGTGTTATGTGGCGGTGTGAGGGTGAAGAAAGGACGTAAGGAGTGAGTGGGAGGTTACAGGAGTAAGTGTGTAGGCTTGGAGACCACCTGGATCTGATTAGTGGAATATCATTAACAAGAATATGCAGTGTTCTTTAACAGAGTTTAGGTTTAAGTGATATCGCAGAAGTTTTAAAAAGTGGAAATACAGCCCCTCACATAGCAGGCAGCAGAGCACCAGCAATACACTGCAGACCAGGACTAAATTCACATACATAATAAACTTTGAAAGAGTTCTCAGACACATTACTGTCTTTGTGGAGAAATATGAGTTAAACAACCCAGGCCAATGTGACTTTAGAACATGAAGATCCCGCCTATCACAACCATTAAATATCTATGACAAAATTACGAAGGCAAACAAAATGCATTTGACAAATGCGATCATGAAGTAAAATGGGGTCAACAGGTATAACAGAAGTATAGAAATGGATATTGAAATATCTAACAAACAGATCACAAGCAGCGGTAGCAAACAAAATAAAGTCCAGTCTATACCTTTGATGAGTTTCGAGTCTCATTACTCTCGGAGCCCGGCCTTGGGCCAGGCTCCGAGATTCAGTACACTACGACACGGTCTTAGCACCATTACTGTTTCTCATCCTCGTAACACACACAAGAACACAAACCACACCATTGTATTATTATTTTTTTTGCAGGCGAAACCAAAGTATAAAAACCACATCAAAAGTAGACAGAGAAAACTACAAATATATATAAAAAAATGTTCTAATGGGCAAATAAACCAAAATAACATGTTCAATGGTAACAAATTTGAACTGCAAGGTGTGGGAGGAATGAAAACCTCGAAACAAAGACAGTATACTGAACACAGGCAAACCAAACCATAGAGCTTAAAGAACAGGTAAAAGACTTAAGAATAATTATGTCTGAGGATCTATCACATGAAAAACACAGTAAGATAAATGCAACACTTGCCAGGAAACTGATAGGGTAGATTGTGTATGAGACAATACATAAATAACCAACAAATAGGAGCAAGAAACCTTTTGACGACGTTTCGCTCAGACTTGGACCATTAACTAGTCACACTGTTCCAGTCTCGGTATTGTGCCTTCGTGTTTTTCATTATGCATGATAATTTTTAAACCAAGAGAAGCCACACCAATGATGGTACTTCTCAAATTACTTATGCTCTCACTTGTGTTAGTAGCGGCTGTTATATTAGTTAATGGTGGTAGTGATGGTATTAATTGGTGGTTGTGTTAGTGGTCGTGGTTTATTAGTGGACTCGTAAGTGAATCAGATTATACGAACACTGGCAATGAATGGCCTGTAAGACCTGGCCCCCAAAAGGGCTCTAACAGTCAGGACTAGGCCTCCACCTCCATGGGCAGCCTGCCGCCATGACACTGAACAATAAAGGATTATTTAAATCCTTGCCATTAAAAATTACCCAGTACCTCATGATAGGAAATCCCTCCAGCGTTTCTTAGGGATGGTAGGTTTCTACAGACGTTTCTGTAAGAACTTTGCAGATGTTGTAGCCCCCTTAACCTCACTTACCAGTTAGAAACAAAAAATTCAATGGACCCCAGAGTGTCAACAAGCATTTAATAAAGCCAAACGGCTACATTGTACTGTAGATGAATGGTTCAAAGAACCGACAAGTTGTTAAATTAGACACATATGCAACACTTGGGTATCTTTATTGAAGAAATAAAGATACCCAAGTGTTGCATATGTGTCTAATTTAACATACTTTGTACTGCACCCGTTCTCTTGTCTCCCGATTTTTCAAAACCTTTTGTATTATAGGTTGATGTATGTGAGTCAGGGGTAGGGCTTAATTGGGCAGTTGGACTTGACGTGGCCGGGTTTATGGCAACTTATAACAGGTTACCTCATACACGGTTATACTTTAATTTGGCTCCTTGTCGATTTTGTGGCTGGCGTCGTTGTTCACCATGTTGACCATGAGTTTGAGGATGTCGTTCACCAGGTTGACCGCGAGTTTGATATCGTTGCTCACCAGACGACTTGGTTGGCGTCGTTGTTCACTTTCATCCTGCCACTTCGTCCTCCAGTCAGGGACTTGTCCATGGCGATTTCTATTCATGCCAGACTGTTGGGAAGAAAGATGAGAGCGCTCGGACAAGGAGCGGTTAGCCTCGAAAGTGTCAGCCAACATATTCCAGCAGGTTATCCACCAAAAGTAACTGCACTAGGTCTGAAAAGTTGGCGACAACATTCGCCTTGTACCATTTGGTGAAGTTTTTTTTTGACTGCTGCATTACAAAGTCTACATGAAACTGACCCAGCTGACGCTTGCACAATTTGAATTCCCTCCTGTATTTGGCGGGAATATACTGATATGCCCCAAGAACCGTTGTTTTAACAATCCGATAATCAGCAAATTCTTCATTTAAAACAGCTGTGAACTCTTGCGCTTTGCCGTACAACGCTGTATGCACCAGTGCTGCCCAATGCTCCCCAGGCCACATCAATGCTCGATCAGCAGGCAGTGTACAATCAGTGTCATCAGCAGGCAGTGTACAATCAGTGTCATCAGCAGGCAGTGTACAATCAGTAAGTGTCATCAGCAGGTGATGGTCTCACAGTCTTGAAAAAAGAGATCATCTGTCAAGATTCCAGAGTGAGTGATAAGAAAGAGGTGTAACATAAGAACAGAACCGAGAAGATTGCAGTAGGCCTACTGGCCTATGCCAGGCAGGTCCTACTCTCGCCCAACCACTCTCATCCACGTATTCACAAAACAAGAAAAGAGGGGCGCTGCACCAGGCCTTCTATAATCGACTAACATGTGTTGGGTGAGGATGTATGTTGGGTGAAGGTGTATGCTGGGTGAAGGTGTATGCTGGGTGAGGGTGTATGTTGTAGAGGTGGGTCAAGAGGAAGCCTTGGTAAGGTATTCACCATCATATATCTCTGACAAGAAACACCTGATCACCTGGCATCACAGTAATTTCTGGTAAGAACTCAATCAGAAATCACTGAACTGTAAAGTTTGCGAAAACTCTCGCCCTGCTGGCAAGATAAGTTGCACTCAGATACCAGGTAACTTGTTCCATTGATCACTACCACATACACGTTATATCCCTCACCTCTTCTTAGCATATTAATTCATTTTCTGGGATGTGGTTAATTAAATGAATTTTCATATCTACACGCTCCTTTGGCATAGTATTTACACATGTGATCTGAATTATATATATATATATATATATATATATATATATATATATATATATATATATATATATATATAATATTTATATATAATATATATATATATATATATATATATATATATATATATATATATATATGCAAAAGATCACAGTAAACAGGTGATATCAAAATATGCAAGACAACCACTATGAAAATAGAGAATTCAAGCGCTTGTGACAACTCACATTATCAAGGAACTATGATAGTTCCTTGATAATGTGAGTTGTCACAAGCGCTTGGAATTCCTCTATTTTTCATAGTGGTTGTCTTCTTATATTATATATATATATATATATATATATATAAAATATATATATATATATATATATATATATATATATATATATATATATAATGGCGGACAAGGATTAGATTTTTAGATTTTGCCAGCGATTTTAGGATATTTGGTTACTATATCTGGTACCATATTTATATCAGCGTTTGCTTAGGTTTTCGTTTTTCGTTTAATGTACTCTGCATAACATAATTACAAGTATTTCTTTCAATACCTGTAACATACCTGTGACTGGTTTCGAGGGATGTTTATCCGTGAGGTAATGCTTCCTTGTTGACAAGATCTTGGTGCGAGAGGCCCGCACACCCATCACAACACTCTCCTATTGTCTTAATGCTTCATTACTAACATTAATACAACATTCAGAAATATTGTATACAAGACAAACTGTCATGCAGTTCTCACTTTCACCCCTCCCCTTTCTTTCTTTCTTCCGTTCTTTCTCTCACCAATCCTTATCTTCGTCTCCTCCATTCTCCCTCTCCCTCCTTCCTTATATCTCTTTCGCCTCACTCTCACCCCTACCCCTTCCTATCTCTGTCTCCTCTATTCCCTACCCTCCTTCCTTACATTTCTCACCTACTCCTCCTTTTCTCTCTCTCCGTTCTTCCTCTCACCCCATACCCTCCTTACCTATCTCTCTAGTTCTCCGCCCTCATCTCTCTCCCTGCTCCCTGCTAGCCAGCAGCCTCCATCACCCACCACTGTAACAAGACCCAACATACACCTCAAGTTACCAGCCAGCGCGAAAAATATATATAATCAAAATAACCAGCTGTTCTCTCACCCACTCCGCCTCCCTCTTCAAAAATGTTCCCCTGTTATAAAATGTTCTTCCTCTTGTCCAGTTACAGTTTTCATGTAGTTCTTATGTTCAGAAGAATGTTATTCAGCAACTGGTTGCTAATTTTATTAACAAGCCGTGGTTGTTGGTGGCCGATGGTTATTAAACCTACTCTGATTGTGGTTGTTGGTGGCCGATGGTTATTAAACCTACTCAGATTGTGGTTGCTGGTGGCTGATGATTGCTAACCCTATTCAGATCGTGGTTGTTGGTGGCTCCAGAAGTTGATGCTCCTACCTTTGATGTACCTTCGACAAGTTTCGAGTCCTACTCCCGAAGCCCGGCCATGGGCCAGGTTCGTCTGGTGGTTAACCTTATTCGCGAGTTAACCGAATGGTTGTTAACCTTGATCACAGGCTGTTCATGTTAGGAAGAAAAGAACATGTTGCAGAACAAGCCTGTATAATCTTGTTCTATAATTTTTTATACATTCATGCATTACAAATATTATATCACTTTTAAACTGATTTCATCATGTGTAAAATAAATTCTTGCCTTGTCAATATTCTTTTGTTCAAATTTTGTTCCTTGTTCACTGACCTTGTCATCCTGTTTATGTGTTCAAATGTTCACTTTTTTTTTAACGAAGCCTTTAAAATTTTGTCCAAAAATAATTGATTCTCATCTCATATTTAGCTATGGTGCTCAAGCTGAAATGACACTGGTAGCAGAGAATCCTTTTTTTTAATGGAACGTTTCGCCCAAGGCTTCTGCCATTGTCTGCCTACCGGTGCACACGCTGTTTCTTTTATATTCATAATATTGGTCTTGTGGACCCAAATTAAGCTGTAATAAACAACTGTCAATCAATAAACAGGTATATCTTTGATATACCTTTGATGAGTTTCGGGAGTCTTACTACTCTCGGAGCCCGGCCATGGGCCAGGCTCGTCTGGGTAGCGCGTTTCGGAATAAGGATACCTAACTGTTGCACATGTGTCTTACTTAACAACCCTCTTATTAAGACTTGCTTCCTCCCTCCCCCCAGTTATACTTCCCTTGTTGCTTTAGTTCTTTCTTTTCTATGGTTCTTCTGCACCTTCTAAGGTCTTCTGTGTATCTATATGTTCTTGTGCTACCGTCCACACGATGGATATGGGATGCACAATAAAGCATCCGCTTTGGCTGTTAAATCTAAATCTTCCATTAAACCAATCTTTAATGATTTTTCTATTTTGTATGAACTACGAATTATTTTTTTTGTATGTATTGTAGAACCCTCTGTATAATTTGTTTGTGTCTCGTAATATTGATTACATTTGAATTTGTGAAACATTGTGTTAGATCATTATGTCATTCTTTTAAGAAGTCCATCTGTTTGTGTTATTTTTCTATCCTTAGTTAGACCTTGCAATGTGTATAGAGAGAGAGAGGAGAGAGAGAGAGAGAGAAGAGAAGAGAGAGAGAGAGAGAGAGAGAGAGAGAGAGAGAGAGAGAGAGAGAGAGAGAGAGAGAGAGGAGAGAGATGGTTTCTTAAAGACACCACTGTACGTTTGCATATTATGCAACATGTACTACTGTCTAGCAGATGCCTTCCCTCTTTCCCTGTTAAACTTCTCTCTCTCTCTCTATCCTTCCTTCACTCATCCTCTCAGCTCAGTTTTCATTCGTACATAAACCCAGTGTTTTAGTCTCTCTTGGCTCCGTCTGTCATTCTCCCTCAACTTCCTCCTCCATTCTCTATCAGCTACTCCTTCACACTTCTTCACCTCCACCTTTTACTCATCTTCACCTGTCTCCCTCACTCAGCGTGTGAAGTTTGCCAGCTCTGGCTGGCAGGTTTCACGCAACCCATCTTGCCTGATAGAATATGACAGGGGAAACATAGCTACCTTTTGTTCCCACCTTTAAACTGTCATACAGAGTGGAGTAGCAGCACACTACAGGAGTTCCCACTTGGTACCTCTTACAGATTCGGTAGTAACACAGTGGCTGGACGACTCATGTTTCTTGAATCAAAACACAATAACTTCGTTGCTGCCATACACAGGTATTAACCCCAGTGGAATTTACGAAGACCCCAATGGAAATAAGTCACTTAGTCTGACTTTTTTGGATTATCCTAGGTAATTTACACTATGTATGATAGATGTACTTAAGTGTACCGGTGCCTAAATGTACTTACTATTGCCTCAGAGCCACTAACCCGGACGTGGCTGCCAGGGCTGCCTCTCCGTACCACAAAAGACCTTTTGTGACCCACAAGCAAGAGAAAGAGGTGGAAAAAGGAAAAAGAGAAAAAAAAAAGGAGGTGGTATAGGAGGAAAGGGAAGGGAATAGAATTAAAAGGGAAGCAAGGAAGAAGTCAAGAAGGAAGAGGAAGATTTGGAAGAGAAAAAGGTGGAAGCTAGGGCAAGCTTGTGATTTGTTTTTTTTTAGTTCTTTACTCTCACTCTGACCTGGAAGCATAGTGTGATCAGTCAGACTGTAGGCCCGCAGGACTGCATGACCATCACAGCCTGGCTGCTTTGGCACTTATTTCAGAGGACCAGTAGGCCTATATAGCCATAACAACTTAGCTCAACTAGCATTTGTTTCAGAAGCTTAGTAGGCCTACACAGCCGTCACAACCTAGCTTATTTAGCATTTGTTTGAAGGTCCAGTAGGCCTACACAGCCATCACCACCTGGCTAATCTAATACTTGTTTCAACTAGAGGTTTAGTTTGCAGAGCTCTGGGGGTCAGGATTGGGGTAATGGTTATTCTTCAATCTCTTTTCTCTAAGTGTTTCTACAAGGACGTGACAAGTACACAGAGAACTCAGAGCTCCCTAATGCTTCAACGTCCTTTCGTGCATAAGTAAAATACTAATCTTTGGCTGTTTTCAAGAGGGAATTTGAGAGGTTCCTAAAATCAGTTCCTGACCAGCTGGGCGGTGGTTAGTACGTTGGACCGTATGCGGTCAGCAGTACCAGCCTGGTTGACCAGGCTTTGATCCACCAGGCCTGGTCTATAACCGGACCGTGGAAGGGGGCATTGATCCCCCGATAACATCTCCGAGGTATCCTTCAGGTAAGCCTCCCCTAAGTGGTACTGCCTCCGACCTTCCTTACTCTCTAAGTTTCTCTCTGTATGACTCATACAATTATAATATGACTACATATAGTAAGGCAAGTGTCATGACCTTGAAGCAGCGTCAACACACACCTGTAACAGGTTTTACGACCTTCAAGCAGCGTCAACACACACCTGTAACAGGTTTTACGACCTTCAAGCAGCGTCAACACACACCTGTAACAGGTTATACGACCTTCAAGCAGCGTCAACACACACCTGTAACAGATTTCACGACCTTCAAGCAGCATCAACACACACCTGTAACAGATTTCATGACCTTCAAGCAGCATCAACACACACCTGTAACAGGTTACACGACCTTGAAGCAGCGTCAACACACACCTGTAACAGGTTTCCAAGACTGGTCTCATCACCCGAGTTAAAAAAACAACACAAGAATTTAACCTGAGTGTGACTAAGGAAGTTAATTTGGAAAACTCGGCTGAACAGAAGGACAGTCACTTTGCTTTATTAATTCTAGCACCAGCCCACGATGACGCCCACGTCGCCGCCCACCTAAACCCACAACCCGGATAACGCTGCCCGCTGCCACCCACACCTCCCACTCCCACTCACGCCTCCCACTCCCACCCATCCGTATTACGATATAATACCCCATTCCTTACCCCATATTATGCATGCGCTAATAAGCGTTCTTTTTTAGTTAGCAAAACTAGATACACCAGCAGTGTGCTGTTACACAGTGGTACAGCAGTGTGCTGATGGAAACCAGCAGTGTGCTGTTACACAGTGGTAACACCAGCAGTGTGCTGTTACACAGTGGTAACACCAGCAGTGTGCTGTTACACAGTGGTAACACCAGCAGTGTGCTGTTACACAGTGGTAACACCAGCAGTGTGCTGTTACACAGTGGTAACACCAGCAGTGTGCTGTTACACAGTGGTAACACCAGCAGTGGGCTGTTACACAGTGGTCACACCAGCAGTGTGCTGGGTTACACAGTGGTAACACCAGCAGTGTGCTGTTACACAGTGGTAACACCAGCAGTGTGCTGTTACACAGTGGAACACCAGCAGTGCTGTTACACAGTGGAACACGCAGTGTGCTGTTACACAGTCATAGGGTAACACCAGCAGTGTGCACAGTGGTAACACCAGCAGTGCTGTACAGTGGAACACCAGCAGTGTGCTGTTACACAGTGGTAACACCAGCAGTGTGCTGTTACAGTGGTAACACCAGCAGTGTGCTGTTACACAAGTGGTAACACTCAGCAGTGGCTGTTACACAGTGGAACACCAGCAGTGTGCTGTTACACAGTGGTAACACCAGCAGTGTGCTGTTACACAGTGGTAACACCAGCAGTGTGCTGTTACAAAGTGGAACACCAGCAGTGGGCTGTTACACAGTGGTAACACCAGCAGTGTGCTGTAAGGTACAAACTAGTGGTAACACCAGCAGTGTGCTGTTACACAGTGGTAACACCAGCAGTGTGCTGTTACACAGTGGTAACACCAGCAGTGTGCTGTTACACAGTAGTAACACCAGCAGTGTGTTGTTACACAGTGGTAACACCAGCAGTGTGCTGTTACACAGTGGTAACACCAGCAGTGTGCTGTTACACAGTGGTAACACCAGCAGTGTGCTGTTACATGGAAGCCATCAGCGTGTCACACTATTCTTTGAGTTACAGTGGGAACATCAGTGTCTACTATTCTATATGATAGTTAAGTGAACACCAGCGTGTGCACTATTCTTGATAGTTAACAGTGGAACAATCACTGTGGTACACTATTCTATATGATAGTTACAGTGGAACCATCGCGTGTCTACTATTCTTATGTGATGGAACACCATGCAGTGTCGCTCGTTACAAGTGTTACACCCTGGGCATGTGCTGTTACACAGTGGGAACGCCATCAGCGTGTCGCTACACTATTCTATATGATAGTTACACAGTGGGAACGCCATCAGCGTGTCGCTACACTATTCTATATGATAGTTACACAGTGGGAACACCATCAGCGTGTCGCTACACTATTCTATATGATAGTTACACAGTGGGAACACCATCAGCGTGTCGCTACACTATTCTATATGATAGTTACACAGTGGGAACACCATCAGCGTGTCGCTACACTATTCTATATGATAGTTACACAGTGGGAACACCATCAGCGTGTCGCTACACTATTCTATATGATAGTTACACAGCGGGAACAAAAGCTATGTTACCCTCCGCTAACAAAGACGGGTGAGAAAAGTAAGGAGATTATTCTTGGTGATCGATTCCTCCCCCGCGCAAACTAAGCTCCTACCCCGCGCACACTGCGCAGTCTGGGACCCTACCCCGCGCACACTGCGCAGTCTGCGACCCTACCCCGCGCACACTGCGCAGTCTGCGACCCTACCCCGCGCACACTGCGCAGTCTGCGACCCTACCCCGCGAACACTGCGCAGTCTGGGACCCTACCCCGCGCACACTGCGCAGTCTGCGACCCTACCCCGCGCACACTGCGCAGTCTGCGACCCTACCCCGCGCACACTGCGCAGTCTGGGACCCTACCCCGCGCACACTGCGCAGTCTGGGACCCTACCCCGCGCACACTGCGCAGTCTGCGACCCTACCCAGCGCACACTGCGCAGTCTGCGACCCTACCCGCGCACACTGCGCAGTCTGCGACCCTACCCCGCGCACACTGCGCAGTCTGCGACCCTACCCCGCGCACACTGCGCAGTCTGGGACCCTACCCCGCGCACACTGCGCAGTCTGCGACCCTACCCCGCACACACTGCGCAGTCTGGGACCCTAGCACGCGCACACTGCGCAGTCTGCGACCCTACCCCGCGCACACTGCGCAGTCTGGGACCCTACCCGCGCACACTGCGCAGTCTGGACCCACCGCGCACACTGCGCAGTCTGCGACCCTACCCCGCGCACACTGCGCAGTCTGCGGGCCCTACCCCGCGCACACTGCGCAGTCTGGGACCCTACCCCGCGCAACTGCGCAGTCTGCGACCCTACCGCGCACACTGCGCAGTCTGGACCCTACCCCGCGCACACTGCGCAGTCTGCGACCCTACCCCGCGCACACTGCGCAGTCTGCGGGCCCTACCCGCGCACACTGCGCAGTCTGCGACCTACCCCGCGCACACTGCGCAGTCTGCGACCTACCCGCGCACACTGCGCAGTCTGCGACCCTACCCGCGCACACTGCGCAGTCTGGACCTACCCGCGCACCTGCGCAGTCTGCGACCCTACCCAGCGCACACTGCGCAGTCTGCGACCCTACCCGCGCACACTGCGCAGTCTGCGGGCCCTACCCGCGCACACTGCGCAGTCTGCGACCCTACCCAGCGCACACTGCGCAGTCTGCGACCCTACCCAGCGCACACTGCGCAGTCTGCGACCCCACCAGCGCACACTGCGCAGTCTGCGACTACCCGCGCCACTGCGCAGTCGACCCTACCGCACTGCGCGCTGCGACCTACCAGCGCACCGATCTGCGACTACCGCGCACACTGCGTCGCGACCCTACCCAGCGCACACTGCGCAGTCTGCGACCCTACCCAGCGCACACTGCGCAGTCTGCGACCCTACCCAGCGCACACTGCTCTCGCCCCACCCGCGCACCTGCGCAGTCTGGACCTACCCAGCGCACACTGCGCAGTCTGCGACCCTACCCAGCGCACACTGCGCAGTCTGCGACCCTACCCAGCGCACACTGCGCAGTCTGCGACCCTACCCAGCGCACACTGCGCAGTCTGCGACCCTACCCAGCGCACACTGCGCAATATCTCGTTGAAGAAACAAGATTACAAAGGTCACCACTGTAATTAAATTTTAAAGTATAACTCAAACATATGTGACTTGCTCTAGCATACAAACAACAGTCAACAAGCAAAACTAAACAAACAACAGTCAACAAGCAAAACTAAACAAACAACAGTCAACAAGCAAAACTAAACAAACAACAGTCAACAAGCAAAACTAAACAAACAACAGTCAACAAGCAAAACTAAACAAACAACAGTCAACAAGCAAACTAAACAAACAACAGTCAACAAGCAAAACTAAACAAACACAGTCAACAAGCAAAACTAAACAAACAACAGTCAACAAGCAAAACTAAACAAACAACAGTCAACAAGCAAAACTAAACAAACAACAGTCAACAAGCAAAACTAAACAAACAACAGTCAACAAGCAAAACTAAACAAACACAGTCAACAAGCAAAACTAAACAAACAACAGTCAACAAGCAAAACTAAACAAACAACAGTCAACAAGCAAAACTAAACAAACAACAGTCAACAAGCAAAACTAAACAAACAACAGTCAACAAGCAAAACTAAACAAACAACAGTCAACAAGCAAAACTAAACAAACAACAGTCAACAAGCAAAACTAAACAAACAACAGTCAACAAGCAAAACTAAACAAACAACAGTCAACAAGCAAAACTAAACAAACAACAGTCAACAAGCCAAAAACAACAGTCAACAAGCAAAACTAAACAAACAGCAACAAGCAAAACTAAACAAACAACAGTCAACAAGCAAACTAAACAAACAACAGTCAACAAGCAAAAACACAACAGTCAACAAGCAAAACTAAACAAACAAAGTGAACAAAACAAACAAACAGTCAATAGCAAAACTAAACATAACAAACATCAACAACACAACAAACAAAAAACCTGACAACAACCAAAACACTTACAAGCAACAAACAAAAACATAACATAACAACGTCAACAAACAAAAACTTGACAACGTAACAAACAAAACACCTTGACAACGCAACAAACAAAAACATCTTAGACAACGTAACAAACAAAACACCTTGACAACGTAACAAACAAAACACCTTGACAACGTCAACAAACAAAAACATCTTGACAACGTAACAAACAAAACACCTTGACAACGTAACAAACAAAACACCTGAAACAACCAAAAACACTTGACAAGAACAAACAAAATGACACTACAACAAAAACGCAACAAAAACAAAAACATCTTGACAACGTAACAAACAAAAACATCTTGACAACGCAACAAACAAAACACCTTGACAACGCAACAAACAAAACACCTTGACAACGCAACAAACAAAACACCTTGACAACGCAACAAACAAAATACCTTGACAACGCAACAAACAAAACACCTTGACAACGCAACAAATAAAACACATTGACAACGTAACAAACAAAACACCTTGACAACGTAACAAACAAAACACCTTGACAACGCAACAAATAAAACACCTTGACAACGCAACAAACAAAACACCTTGACAACGCAACAAATAAAACACCTTGACAACGCAACAAACAAAATACCTTGACAACGCAACAAACAAAATACCTTGACAACGCAACAAACAAAACACCTTGACAACGCAACAAATAAAACACATTGACAACGCAACAAACAAAACACCTTGACAACGCAACAAATAAAACACCTTGACAACGCAACAAACAAAACACCTTGACAACGCAACAAACAAAACACCTTGACAACGCAACAAATAAAACACCTTGACAACGCAACAAACAAAATACCTTGACAACGCAACAAACAAAACGCCTTGACAACGCAACAAAACATAACTGCAGAATCCAAGAAAAACAAAACAACGTAAAGAAAGACAATATATAAATAACTATCTAAGCAAATCAAAGAAACACAACATAAACACCAGGACAAAACACAAACGCACACACACACCCCACCCACACCTGCTCAAGCACGTCAAGAAATTAGAGAAAGTGCAAAGGTTTGCAACAAGGTTAGTTCCAGAGCTAAGGGATTGTCCTACGAAGAAAGGTTAAGGGAAATCGGCCTGATGACACTGGAGGACAGGAGAGTTAGGGAAGACATGATAACGACATACAAAATACTAAGGTGGACAGAGACAGGATGTTCCAGAGATGGGACACAGAAACAAGGGGTCACAATTGGAAGTTGAAGACTCAGATGAGTCAAAGGGATGGTAAGAAGTATTTCTTCAGCCATAGAGTTGTTATTAAGTGGAATAGTCTGGTAAGTAATATAGTGGAGGCAGGAACCATACATAGCTTTAAGACGAGGTATGATAAAGCTCATGGAGCAGGGAGAGGACCCAGTAGCGATCAGTGAAGAGGCGGGGCCAGGAGCTGAGTCTCGACCCCTGTAACCACATTTAGGTGAGTACAGACACACACACAACTTAATACTGCTGGATGGTACTACATTTAATTACGGAGATGATATATGTAGAGCCTTGTTGTCTCAGAGGAGGGAGGTGCTTTGTGCTACATACACAACTCTGGCAACCTGGCTAAATTACCCCAAATGGGGTAAAAAGGAAAATCTTGGAGGTAATGAAGGCTCAATAAACATAAATAAAATTGCCAAAAAAAAAAATTACTATTTAATAAGCGAGGTAAATTATAAACTTTATGCTCCTCGTGTTTTCCAGAATTGTGTCAACTTTCAAGTCTAGTGGGTAATTTAGCTGAACACAAATTTGATTTGGGGGTAATATCCCCCCAAAAAGTTCGCCGATGTCTGTGCAGCTACAACCATTGCACACTAAATATAAGAACATGAGAAGGATGAAGCACTGCAGTTGGCCTACTGGCCCATGCTAGGCAGGTTCACGTCGTAGTGACAGGTAATGTCACAGGACCAATTTAGTTCAGGTTAGCTTAGTTTAGTGTAGTTTAAATTTTGTTTGGTTAGATTACGTTGGGTTGGGTTAGTTTAAGTTAAGGTAGGTTAGGTTACCTGAAAGTCAGCTTGTATTGGCTTGTGGAGGTCACTGCCCTGGCGGCCCGGTCCCAGACCAAGCCTTCTGGTTGCTGGTCTGATCAATGAGGATGCTGGTGCCTACCACCCCCAACCCAACGTATGCACCACAGCCCGGCAGATCAGGAACTGTTTTGATGAATTTATCGAGTTCCCTCTCCAAGACAGCAAGAGGTGTTGAAGACTAGCTGTCACCTTTTGTTCCCTCTCCAAGACAGCAAGAGGTGTTGAAGACTAGCTGTCACCTTTTGTTCCCTCTCCAAGACAGCAAGAGGTGTTGAAGACTAGCTGTCACCTTTTTGTTCCCTCTCCAAGACAGCAAGAGGTGTTGAAGACTAGCTGTCACCTTTTGTTCCCTCTCCAAGACAGCAAGAGGTGTCGAAGAGTAGATGTCACCTTTTGTTCCTATCATTTTTCTTACCTAGATGTCAATTCACACTATCCCTCCCCTCACATACCCGTCCAACTTATATTTAAAGCTACCCAAAGTTGTGACTTCCATGACGCTACCCGGGAGATTGTTGCACTTCCATAACAAACTAAACATACCAGAGAGAACACCAGCACAACTCTTATTTCTGTAACGTTCTTCCTAACAAAAAAAAAAAAAATACCCAAATAAAATTCCGCAAAATTCCTTCCATTAATCAATGACGTCACATTATATAGTTCCCTCACTCAAAGTTCATTAAAGATCAGTGACGTCACGTTGTTAGACTCAAAATCTAACCAATAACACACCATCATCCAACAGATGATAAATGACGTCACATCCCGTCACAGTCTTAGCCAATCACAAGACGAACGAAACATCAAAGTGAGAAATACACTCTAGAGGTCGAGGTTAGTGATTCATAGTTTTGTGAACGTGCTCTTCACCAGCTGTATCAAATGGATATAATTTATAGCAACAGGTGCTTTATAAGCATCAACTGGGCGAGTGTATCAATTATGCTCCAGCTAAGTGAGTATCTGTTAAGTTACGTACATAAGTGGGGTGAGCAGGGAAGGGGACGAGGGGGGGATAGGCAGATTGGTATCAGGACACAGAAAGGGTATAAGACTGTGATTGGTGGGTCACAGTGGCCAATCAATGCTCACCTCATCATAGCACTCGCTGATTGGCTGTCAAGCTTGATGAATGGTGACTGATGCAAGCTAGCATGTAAGCACGTGTTAACACAGCCGGGAACCATGTAATGATGTGCAGCTAACTGCTCGAGTCTTTATTTATAAGCACAGCACAGAATGCGTAGTATGAAGAACATCAAAGAGGAGATATGATCATGGCATACAAAATAATCAAGATTATATATATCTCAAGCCAGGACGCTTAGAGACTGATTACCTCTTATTTTGAATATAGTTCTACAGTCTTCCTATTATGTCCTTAAATTTGTATAGATAAAGCCACTGGATGGCGAAACGTCTACAAATAAAGATACCCAGATGTTGCAAATGTGTCTAATTCTTCATGTTGTCGGTATTGTACACCATTCATGCACACCTCCATAAGAGCATCATAACGCTCCTCTCAGGGCAAACTGCCATAACAGCATAACGCTCCTCTCAGGGTAAACCTCCATAAGAGCATCATAACGCTCCTCTCAGGGCAAACACTGCCATAACAGCATAATGCTCCTCTCCGGGTAAACACTGCCATAACAGCATAACGCTAATCTCAGGGTAAACTGCCATAACAGCATAACGCTCCTCTCATTATAAACACTGCCATAACAGCATAACGCTCCTCTCATTATAAACACTGCCATAACATCATAACGCTCCTCTCATTATAAACACTGCCATAATAGCATAACGCTCCTCTCAGGGTAAACACTGCCATAATAGCATAACGCTCCTCTCAGGGTAAACACTGCCATAATAGCATAACGCTCCTCTCAGGGCAAACACTGCCATAATAGCATAACGCTCCTCTCATTATAAACACTGCCATAACATCATAACGCTCCTCTATAAATAACAAAAAAGGCACAATACCGTGACTGGAACAATACACAAATAACCCGCACCTACTACCTTTCTTGTCTGCTGCCCTATATATACTCCCTCGTCCGGTGCCCTGACAACCTACCCTACCCTACCCCCCCTTTTTGTTAGTGTGACTTTGTAAATGGCCCAAGTCGGACCGAAATCTTAAGCTCCTCTCCCCTGTGTAACGCTCCTCTCATTGTAAACACTGCCATACCATCATAACGCTTCTCTCAGGTAAACACCGCCATAGCATCATGATAAAGCTCCTCTCAGGAAAAAAAAAATGCCATAACATTATACCGTTCCACTCCTGGTAAACACTGCCATAACATCATAACGTTCCACTCCTGGTAAACACTGCCATAACATCCAAAAGTTCCACTCCTGGTAAACACTGCCATAACATCATAACGTTCCACTCCTGGTAAACACTGCCATAACATCATAACGTTCCACTCCTGGTAAACACTGCCATAACATCATAACGTTCCACTCCTGGGAAACACTGCCATAACATCATAACGTTCCACTCCTGGTAAACACTGCCATAACATCATAAC
>WNWK01030156.1:0-23741 GCA_009830355.1 Cherax destructor
CTATTATTGGATTTCACTACATAAAACACTTGTGACACCTCTAATTTATTATATCTTACCGGCAAAACCACCTGTCCCAGAAGGTTTATTTTCCCATTATCATATGCAGTTACCCTCCTAGAACATGGTTCAATGAGCCCCTTTACTGCCTCTACCCAGTCTTTGGATAAAGTCGAGATGGACGCCCACTGTCAATCTCAAAGGGTACCTGTTTATTGTTAATGATAAACCCATATTTCTCTGCCTTCATGGAAAACACACTATCCTCTAAGGCATATAAGCTCATCACTTCCTCATCTGCCGAACTATCACCACCATCCAGCACCTTAATTGACTTTGTTCTAGGATATCTCGGTGACTGCTGTGTCCTTGCTGTCCTGTTTTTTTCAATACTCGATTTTGATACAGCCTTAGGAGACACTTTTGAAAATTTCTCACTGCACACTCTTCTCAAGTGGCCTTTCTTATGACACTTATTACAGAAAAAATCTTTAAACCTACAAGTACTACTACTGTGCTGGAACCCACAATGTTTACATTTCACAGCATTAATCACTTGTACTGCAGGAGCAGAGTTCTGATCTGTAACAAATGCCTGTTCCAAGTTCAAAAGTTTGTCAAATAGTTTTGCAGACTGCACACTTTGCAAATCCAAATTTTCTGCAACTAGGTGAGGAAAATACACTTCATCCACCACCGCCATAAACAACTGGTCCCTCACTCTGGGGTCAAATTGTCCCCCAAAGGTACAGTTCACAGCCAACGCTTTTAAATCTGTATATAATTCATGCAAGGACTCACCCTGTCGTTTCTTCCTCTGCTGAAAAGCCAACAAACTGCGGTGGTAGGCTGGTTTCACTGCATAATAACTTTTCAGTACCACGACTAAGTCGTCAACGCCTTCGTGTGGTAAATCTGGTGCACACACATTACCTAAAACACTGTAAGTTTCTAATCCCAGGGACACTAGCAAGAAATTCCTCTTGTTATCTTGCTCTTTAATTCCTAAGTGAGCGAAATTGGCTTCCAACAAGCTTAGCCAAAGCTCCAAAGAAATCTTACGTGGGTCGAAAGGTTCCAACCTTCCTTGTGCTGCTGCCATGCTGCCACTTGTTGCTGCTGTATCACCGTTCTGCTGCAATGTCCTCGGCTGGCAATATCCCCACTACTTCAGGCCACAGTGGCCACTATCCTTGGCTCTGATGATCCCATCCTTGTCGTCACTGTAGTGGTTGTAGGTTAATAAAACCCAGAGTAACACTAACAATGTACTCTCCAGGGCCGCTCCATAACAAACAACAACAATAACAAAACAATTATAAATGACTGAACCAAACAAACAGTATTCAATCCTCCTACTGCTCCCAACCCCTTACAATGTGATAGGGGTTTCTTGCAGTTCTTGATGAACACGTAGTTCCATGAGTCTGGGCCTGGAGCGGAGTGCATGGGCATGTCATTTATTGCCTTTTCGAAGTCATTTGGCGTCGTGGTGATATTTTAATTTCTTCATGTTTCCCGTATTTGAGTAATTGAAATTTCTCATCATTGAACTTCATATTGTTTTCTGCAGCCCATTTAAAAATTTGGTTGATGTCTGCTTGGAGTTTTGCAGTGTCTTCAATGGTGGACACTGTCATGCAGATTCGGGAGTCATATGCATAGGAAGACACGGCACTGTGGTTTATATCCCTGTCTATGTCCGATATGATGAGGAACAAGATAGGAGTGAGTACTGTGCCTTGTGAAACAGAGCTTTACTTGCACACGAAAATCACTCCCTATTAAAGCAAAAGACTGGGCAGAAGATGCAACATTCCCTCAGTGAAAAGCAGGGGCGCCACGAGTACACAGAGACAACACAATAAGTGTCCGGAGCCCAAGACTGTTCAACTGCCTCCCAGCATACATATGGGGCATTACCAATAGACCCCTTGCTGTCTTCAAGAAGGCACTGGACGGGCACCTGAAGTCGGTACCTGAATAGGCGGGCTGTGGTTCGTACGTCAGTTTGCGTGAGGCCAGCAGTAACAGCCTGGTTGATCAGACCCTGATCCACCACGAGGCCTGGTCTCAGACCGTGCTTAGGGGGCGTTGACCCCCGAAACCCTCTTCAGGTAAACTCCAGGTATTATAATGAGCAGATGTTGAAAAATTTCACTTCGCCTGACATTGTGGTAGGTGGTGGTGACTCAAGTTTTCTTAGTTAGTAATTTAGGTAGGGTTCAATACAACTCCCAGGGGAAGATAAGTAAGGTTCAATACAACTCCCAGGTGAAGATAAGTAAGGTTCAATACAACTCCCAGGGAAAGGTAAGTAAGGTTCAATACAACTCCCAGGGGAAAGAAAGGTTCAATATAACTCCCAGGGGAAGGAAAGTAAGATTTAATACAACTCCCAAGGGAAGGAAAGTAGGGTTCAATACAACTCCCAGGAGAAGAAAAGTAGGGTTCAATACAACTCCCAAGGGAAGGAAAGTAGGGTTTAATACAACTCCCAAGAGAAGGAAAGTAGGGTTCAATACATCTCCCAGGGGAAGGAAAGTAGGGTTCAATACAACTCCCAGGGGAAGGAAAGTAGGGTTCAATACAACTCCCAGGAGAAGGAAAGTAGGGTTCAATACAACTCCAAGGGGAAGGAAAGTAAGGTTCAATGCAACTCCCAGGGGAAGGAAAGTAAGGTTCAATACAACTCCCAGGGAAGGAAAGTAAAGTTCAATAAGGCGTAATCTGTGGTGGCCTCAAGACCCTCAACAACAGTGGCGGCGTCAGTGGCGAATTATAATAATAATAATAATTTTATTATTTCAATGCATGTTACAAGTGTACAATGGAAGTGGAAGACTGATTTATGAGGTAAGTAGGAAGACTGGGATGTTAATATATATTGAGATAATATGATAAAGGCGAGGGAAGGAAGGAAAGTAATAGTTTATCACCACTACCTCACCATTACTTTATATTTTATTAACCTCAATTTTAAAAGTTAATTAATAATTACTGTGGTTTAGCGCTTCTTTTGATTATAATAATAATAATAATAATAATAATAATTACACAAGAAAATGAAACTAGTAAGTTTCTGATTAACCTAGATTATTATATGATAATTTATGTTCAAGTTTTATTGATAACTGATATTATTATTACGTATTATTATTATTATTATTATATTATTATTATTATTATTATTATTATTATTATTATGATTGTCAGGCTGGTCACTAGCAGTTAACAACACTGATTATTGTTAGGCTGGTCACTACCAGTTAACAACACTGATTATTGTTAGGCTGGTCACTAGCAGTTAACAGCACTGATTGTTAGGCTGGTCACTACCAGTTAACAACACTGATGATTGTTAGGCTTGTCACTACAAGTTAACAACACTGATGATTGTTAGGCGGGTCACTAGCAGTTACCAACACTGATTATTGTTAGGCTGGTCACTACCAGTTAACAATGATGATTGTTAGGCTGGTCACTAGCAGTTAACAACATTGATTATTGTTAGGCTGGTCACTACCAGTTAACAACACTGATGATTGTTAGGCTGGTCACTAGCAGTTAACAACACTGAATATTGTTAGGCTGGTTACTACCAGTTAACACTGATGATTGTTAGGTTGATCACTACCAGTTAACAACACTGATGATTGTTAGGCTGGTCACTACCAGTTAACACTGATGATTGTTATTCTGGTCACTACCAGTTACCAACACTGATGATTGTTAGGCTGGTCACTAGCAGTTAACACTGATTGTTAGGCTGGTCACTACCAGTTAACAACACTGATGATTGTTAGGCTAGTCACTAGCAGATAACAATGAAAATAAATTCAAGGACTTAATTTAACCCTTAAACGGTCCACACGTATATATACATTCGCACGCCCAGTGCCCCGAATATTTTGATTTTTTGTTTTTTATAGAAATGAAGAGCACATTTTTTTAAGTGTTATAGGATAAAAAAAAGAATTTGGGTCAGTAGTTACCGAGATATGAGGCGGAGAAGTTGGCACTGGATGCTCACCTGACAGCAACAGGAGTCCTGCCACTTGCAGAATCGTTGCCGATATACTTTTTTTTTTTTATTTTATGTAATTTTTATGTTCTCATAATCACAATTTATAGTAGTTCTTGTGATTTCATAGCCAATCTGTGTTCTGACACATATACAACAAATCTCCAAGAAAGTCTCAAAGACCGTGGGAATACTATCCAAGATACGGTACTATGTTCCACAAACAGCTTTCCTTACCCTATATCACTCACTCATTTACCCCTACCTCACCTATGGAATCTGCGCATGGGGCTCTACATCAATAACTCATCTCAGACCACTAATAACACAACAAAAGGCAGCAGTTAGAATGATAACAAATTCTCACTCCAGGCAACATACTCCACCAATATTCAAAAACCTAAACTTACTCACCATACAAGACATCCATACTTTTTACTGTGCCTATTACATACATAGAACACTATGCAAATATTAACCCACCACTCAAACTTCTCCTTACCAATTTTAACAGGACACATGACCATAACACTAGACACAGATCACTCCTCGATGTTCCCCGTGTCCATCTAACACTATGTAAAAACTCAATGCATATAAAAGGCGCGAAAATTTGGAATTCATTACCTGTCATTGCCAAAGAAACCCTACCTGTACCCCAATTCAAAACGATGCTAAAAACCACCTTCTCACCCAAAGCTAATTGCTCAATATCAAACATTCCCAGCAAAGTAGAATAATCAAACGTAAAAACCTGACTAATCAATTGAATGTAAAACCTGTTATTAATATTACATACTTAGCTAATTATTTCTACAACACTTACATTATAATGACCACGTAAACTAACTGCAATGCAATTAATTGTTCTAAATTGTTATCTCACTCAATTAGTTGCATTGCTACAATTAATTGATATGTTCAACTTATCTTCAAACTTTATAACATAGATATGCAACTTTACTTATTTTATAAATTATCAACCATAACTTTTTACCATGTAGTCTAGAATTTAGTAGTCCTAAGAATGCCCGCAATGCACAGCATATTAGGGGCTTTTGGCATGTACATCTCATTAATAACTAAGTAATAACTATGTAATTACTATGTATAACTATATCTACCATGTATAATTGTACAATGTCTAAATAAAGTATTATTATTATTATTATTAATATTAGGTACTGAAATTGTACTCAAATAATAATAATAATAATAATAGTGCATAAAAATACAGTCATCCCTCGGTTTTTGTGTTTAATCCGTTCCTGAGGGATGCACTAAAACTGAAACACACGAAAACTGAAGCCATTTTCCCCATAAGAAATAATGGAAATTCAATTAATCCGTTTCAGACACCCAGGAGTATTAACAAAAAATAATTTTTTAGAGATTAAATATAGATTTACATACAGAAAAGAATAACAAATAAATATAAAGCACTAATAACATGTATAAATGAACATTTAACATCACACTTACTTTTATTGGCGACTCTTGTTGGTGTATGGAAGATGGAGAGGAGAGAGGGAGGCGAGTTTATTGTAAGGAGGCAGGACAAAATGCTTCAATTTGACACTAATATCAGCTCTACGGCTTATTTATCTATCACAATTCATCTAATATGACATAATAAACAATATAAATAACATAAAAACGTGATATACACTCTAGAATGAATAAAATATGTGTCTCATTACGAATGTGGTGGCGGGCATACTCGGTCCAGCTATGAAAACATCTTCCTATTCTTTCCTCCTTCAGACGCATTAGTATAAGAGAAAACGGAGTTTGTAATGCTAACTGCATTAGATCACTTATTTCCAGTCGCTTCAAGGTGAACAGGAATCATTCCTGTCCAGGCTGGCTGGTAACAACAACAGCAACAACAACTGGTTTGTTGACAAAACTACCGAAACTTCTCCACTCTCATTCTCTCTTGTTTATTCATTTAATCTTGTTTACTCACCTCTCACTCTACATTAAGACTGCCTCTTACCACCACTACCTCTCACCACCGCTGCCTCTCACCACCACTGCCTCTCACCACCACTGCCTCTCACCACCACTGCCTCTCACCACCACTGCCTCTCACCACCACTGCCTCTCATCACCACTGCCTCTCACCACCACTGCCTCTCACCACCACTGCCTCTCACCAATACTGCCTCTCACCACCACTGCCTCCCACCACCACTGCCTCTCATCACCACTGTCTCACCACCACTGCCTCTCACCACCACTGCCTCTCACCACCACTGCCTCTCACCACCACTGCCTCTCACCACCACTGCCTCTCACCACCACTGCCTCTCATCACCACTGCCTCTCATCACCGCCTCTACCACCGCTTCTTTCCAGTCGCTTCAAGGTGTGAACAGGAATCATTCCTGTCCAGGCTGGCTGGTAACAACAGCAGCAGCAGCAACAACAACAACAACTGGTTTGTTGACAAAACTACCGAAACTTCTACACTCTCATTCTCTCGTTTATTCATTTAATCTTGTTTACTCACCTCTCACTCTACATTAAGACTGCCTCTTACCACCACTGCCTTTCATCACCACTGCCTCTAACACTGCCTCAACCAACAAACAAGCACCACTGCCTCTTATCACTACTGCCTCTCACCACCATTGCCTCTCATCACCACTACCTCTCACCACCATTGCCTCTCATCACCACTGCCTCTCACCACCACTGCCTCTCATCACCACTGCCTCTCATCACCACTGCCTCTCACCACTGCTTCTCATCACCACTGCCTCTCATCACCTCTGCCTCTCATCACCACTGCCTCCCATCACCACTGCCTTTCATCACCACTGCCTCTCACCACCACTGCCTCTCACCACTTTGCTACGATTTCTTTCTTTAATTCTATGGTGTTCTTCACTTTCTTAACCAAAGGACTGACACTAGGAGCTATCTTTGGGCCCGTGGTGGCTTATTTAGCAGTCACACACAATAATCAAGGGCCAAAAACAATGGATTGTTAAGAAATGTTTTGTATGAACTCGCAGGATAATGTTCACTCAAACAGAAACAATGCTACACTGCCTGAGAATGTGCGTGGGAGGCGGGCTTGCGGGCTTTGTATGTGCGCTGGGCACTGGACAGGGTTCCGGACCAAGCACGAAAATGGAGGGAATCACACGAAAACAGAGGTCAATTTTCCCTGAAAAAACTGCACGAAAACTGAAATACACGAAAACGGAGGGATGACTGTAATAATAATAATAATGATAGTGCATAATAATAATAAAAAAAGTTAACTTGAAGCATTGTAAGGATTGTGTCGCTGCCTTATCTCATCTGATCTCCACTAATGATGACTGGTGACATTTCAGGAGGGGTGAGCCGTAGTCTTATGTCTTCTTATCAGTCCAGTAATTACAGTGATGACATTTGACGAGCTTACAGTGCTTCCCTTTATTTGTTACGCAAACCTGTCTGTCTGTCTTCTTTGTGTGTCTGTCTTTCTGTCTGTCTGTGTGTCTGTCTTTCTGTCTGCCTGTGTGTCGTCTCCTTTCTGTCTGCTTGTCTCAGAGAGTAGCTCATGAACCAACTGGTATTACGCACATTACAAGCACAGTATAACACTTTGTCTGGATTTTTTTAGTTATCCTAGGTAATTTATGCTATGTATAATTGTATTTATGTATGTGTTCCTGTGAGATAGAGACAGATAGAGACAGAGACAGATAGATACAGACAGACAGACAGAGATAGACAGCCAATCAGGTACCTAGCTGACCAGCCAGCTGCTGGCCAGCCAGGTGGCCAACCAGCTGTTTGCCAGCCAGGTCCCCAGGCAGGCAGCTGGCCTGCCAGCCTGCCGACATCACTTTCCACTTCAAAGGGGAGTGTTAATATGACATGACATCAGTGAATCTATGGTGTTTGCCACGCTGTTTGCTCTAGCTGGCCCTTAATTTAACTGGTGCTCCCACAAGGTACTAAGTGGTCCCAGATTTTTTTAATATGGTGCACACCGATTGTTAAGACCCATTCTATGCTGGCCAGGCATCTCAGGCCAATCGTGCCAAATTTGGAGGCAGGAAAAATAAAACGTAAATATACGTTTGGGGCAGTAGCAGTACTAACGTATATATACGTTTGGACCGTTTAAGGGTTAAACCAATAGATTTTATTTAGTTAATAACCCAGGATAACTCAAGAAAGACACTGTCATCATAAGGGCTTATTTCTGTTGGTTTCCTTTAATCTCCCCCAGGATGCAACTTTACAACAGTCAGCTAACAAGCAGGTACCTATTTACTGCTAGTTGAACAGTGCCATCAGGGTTAAGGAAATAAGTCCCTTGCCTAACGAGCAAAATTCATTCCAGAAGCCTGCTCAAGTGCCATTACCGAATGAATTTACTTACTTAAGAAATAATGTCACGTAGGTTAGTCTATTTCAGACCCCCAAAAATACACTTCCACAAGCACTTACAATATTATACTTACATAATTGTATGATTTCCGGGGTGCTCGTTAGGCGGGGGACCACTGTAATTGTACTTATGTGTACATGTACTTAAGTAAACTTACTTAGCACTTTAGCAGGCCTATTGTCCAATTCTAGACAGGTCTAACTCGCCCATCCACTCCCACTCTAACCTTTATTTTAAGTTAACTTCCCAATGTTAGTAAAGAAAACTATACAGTGAAACTCCGGATTTCATACGCACCGAATATCATACTTTTCGGATTTAGACCACTTTTTTGGGCGAAACTTTGGTCCGGATTTCGTACCTCAACCCAGAAATCATACGTATCAGACGCGTCCGCCATCCCGGGATGCTGCCACTCGTGCGTATATGTCTCAGTCTGGCTCTGTGACTGCTCGAGTGAGCATTACTTTGCGCTTTCATTCGAAACATTTCGTAATAATCCATTTTTTGTGGTTAACTATTGAGTGCGACTGCAAAATAAGCCACCATGGGCCCAAAGAAAGTTCCTAGTGCCAGCCCTTTGGTAAAGAAGGTGAGAAGCAGGATAGGGGAGAAGGTGCCTTCTTCAGTGATTAAGGACATTTGTGCAAATTGGAATGAGGTGCAAACTTTTGTGGAAAAATATCACCCTGACCAATCTGATACAAGCCGTATCTGCAACATGTTCAGTGACAATACCTGTTTCCATTTTAGGCAAATCTTAAAGAGACGCCAGAAACAGAGCTCTCTGCACAGAATTTTAGTGCGACAGGGGTCCAGTGCCATTAAAAGACAAAGAAAAGAAGTAACCCCAGATAGAGCTTTGATACCTGAAGTCCTTATGGAGGGGATTCCCCTTCCAAATAATAAGCTCTCCTCTTCCCTCCTTGCCTTCTTCCATACGCCAACAAGAGTCTTTAGTAAAGGTATGTAATAATAATTTAAATGTTCATTTATCCATTTCACTAGTGCTTTATATTTATTTCTCATTGTTTTCTGTATGTAAAACTATAGTTTTTCTTTAAAAAAATATATTTTTTGTTAATGTTTTTGGCTGTCTGGAACGGATTAATTGTATTTACATTATTTCTTATGGGAAATATTACTTCAGTTTTCATACGTTTCTTATTTAAACCAACCTTCTGGAACAGATTAAGTATGAAATCTGGGGTTCCACTGTATTTCTATAAAGAATGATTTTCAGTTGGTTAAAAAAAGTGCCACAGAGCATTTCAGGCAGACTTAAAATAACTTACATCTGCTTGTAACATTGTGGAGTTTTTGCATGTAACATAGTCGAGTTTTTGCATGTACAGTTTGTTAGGCATTTTTGTTACACAACAACCTTTAACTTTTTTGAAGGTTGTTAGTGAGGTCAAATACTGTTATTAATCTAAATTTCAGTATTATTGCACAGGATGTACAATAAACTGTAGGCCCAAATAATACCTAGCTTCTCAGGTTAAACATAAATACTGTACAGTGGAACCCTGAGTTTCAGCTGTAATCCGTCCCAGAAGCTTGGCCTAAACTCAAAATGGCCGAAAGTCAAAGCAATATTTCCCATGAGAAATAATGTAAATCCAATTAATTCGTTCCTGCTGTCAGGAGGCATGACAAAATAGTACTTCAATATGACGCTGTTATCAACTCTATGGCTTATTTATCTATCACAATTCATCTAATATGACAAACAATATAAATAACAAAACCTGATATACACTAGAATGAATAAAATATGTATGTCATTACGTATGTGGTTGCGGGCAGTCTCGCTACAGCTATGAAAATATCTTCCCCATTCTTTCCTCCTTTAGATGTGTTAGTATAAGAGAAAACAGAGTTTGTAATGCTAACTGCATTAGATCACTTCTTTCATAAGAAAACCATAATGTAGAAATGAAATGGTGTACGTACACCATTTACATACCTTGCAAAAGATAGGCAGAGCGGCTTATGCTGTCAGGAGTTTAATTCGTTTCATCCTTTTTCTATCGCTTAATCGCTACACTCCTAATGCTACACTTTGTCACTGAACTTAACTACTTTAAACTCCACAACTTGCACCTGTGCTGGCATGCAGGACCACATTAAAATCATTAAGAGTGTGTTAATAGTCTTGAAGATGCCATTTTAATAATAATCACTCTGAGGTGCATTAAATGTCATATAAAACGTTAATATGGACATTTTGCTTAATCCATATATGATATTTTTTTCAAAATTATGTAATAAACATGCTACGTAACATATAAACATATAAATTATCATAAAATGAGATGTTTTTCCAGTCGGCTTGATGGAGTGAACAAAAACCATTTGTGTCCGGCCTGGTAACAACAACAAAACTTGCGAACCTTCTAGACTCATGTACAGTAGACCGTCATTTAGCACGATAGTTACGTTCCTGAAAAAGTCGTGTTAGATAATTTTGTGTTAAATAATTAAAAGAAATTATGGGAAAAATAGGGTTACGTTCCTGGGAGTCCCCAAAAAGCCAAACAAGTTTTTTTTAGACCAACAGATCTTACAAAAATAAAAGTGAATATGTAATTGTAGTTCATAATTGTAGTTCATTATGTTGTTTTTACTGCTTAAGACTACAAATGTAACATAAATAATAGTATTTACCTTAAATTGTGGGTGCTGCTGTTTGTGGATGATTGTGAAGAGAGTGGAGAGTTATGCTGTGGCCCTAATGGGCTGAGGTGGATAGTAGAGTTCTGGAACTGAAGTCGATGGTTGAACTGAGTGTCTAACTTTAAGTCAGTCAAGTCAGTCAGTAAGTCAGTCAGACAGTCATTCAGTAAGTCAGTCAAGCCATTCAGTAAGTCAGTCAAGCCATTCAGTAAGTCAGTCAACCCATTCAGTAAGTCAGTCAAGTCATTCAGTAAGTCAGTCAAGCCATTCAGTAAGTCAGTCAAGTCATTCAGTAAATCAGTCGTCATTCAGTAAGTCAGTCAAGTCATTAGTAATAGTCAGTTCGTAACTAAGTCATTCTAGTAAGTCAGTCAAGTCATTCAGTAAGTCAGTCAAGTCATTCAGTAAGTCAGTAACTTCAGTAAGTCAGTCAAGTCATTCAGTAAGTCAGTCAAGTCATTCAGTAAGTCAGTCAAGTCATTCAGTAAGTCAGTCAAGTTATTCAGTAAGTCAGTCAAGTCATTCAGTAAGTCAGTCAAGTCATTCAGTGTCAGTCAAGTCATTCAGTAAGTCAGTCAAGTCATTCAGTAAGTCAGTCAAGTCATCAGTAAGTCAGTCAAGTCATTCAGTAAGTCAGTCAAGTCATTCAGTAAGTCAGTCAAGCTTCAGTTCAGTAAGTCAGTCAAGTCATTCAGTAAGTCAGTCAAGTCATTCAGTAAGTCAGTCAAGTCATTCAGTAAGTCAGTCAAGTCATTCAGTAAGTCAGTCAAGTCATTCAGTAAGTCAGTCAAGTCATTCAGTAAGTCAGTCAAGTCATTCAGTAAGTCAGTCAAGTCATTCAGTAAGTCAGTCAAGTCATTCAGTAGTCAGTCAAGTCATTCAGTAAGTCAGTCAAGTCATTCAGTAAGTCAGTCAAGTCATTCAGTAAGTCAGTCAAGTCATTCAGTCAGTCAAGTCATTCAGTAGTCAGCAAGTCATTCAGTAAGTCAGTCAAGTCATTCAGTAAGTCAGTCAAGTCATTTAGTAAGTCAGTCAAGTCATTCAGTAAGTCAGCAAGTCATTCAGTAAGTCAGTCAAGTCATTCAGTAAGTCAGTCAAGTCATTCAGTAAGTCAGCGTCATTCAGTAAGCAGCGTCATTCAGTAAGTCAGTCAAGTCATTCAGTAAGTCAGTCAAGTCATTCAGTAAGTCAGTCAAGTCATTCAGTAAATCGTCAAGTCATTCAGTAATCGTCAAGTCATTCAGTAAGTCAGTCAAGCATTCAGTAAGTCAGTCAAGCCATTCAGTAAGTCAGTCAAGTCATTCAGTAAGTCAGTCAAGTCATTCAGTAAGTCCGTTTCAGTCGCAAGTCATTCAGTAAGTCAGTCAAGTCATTCAGTAAGTCAGTCAAGTCATTCAGTCAGTCAAGTCATTCAGTAAGTCAGTCAAGTCATCCAGTAAGTCAGTCAAGTCATTCAGTAAGTCAGTCAAGTCATTTAGTAAGTCAGTCAAGTCATTCAGTAAGTCAGTCAAGTCATTCAGTAAGTCAGTCAAGTCATTCAGTAAGTCAGTCAAGTCATTCAGTAAGTCAGTCAAGTCATTCAGTAAGTCAGTCAAGTCATTCAGTAAGTCAGTCAAGTCATTCAGTAAGTCAGTCAAGTCATTCAGTAAGTCAGTCAAGTCATTCAGTCAGTCAAGTCATTCAGTAAGTCAGTCAAGTCATTCAGTAAGTCAGTCAAGTCATTCAGTAAATCAGTCAAGTCATTCAGTAAGTCAGTCAAGTCATTCAGTAAGTCAGTCAAGTCATTCAGTAAGTCAGTCAAGTCATTCAGTAAATCAGTCAAGTCATTTAGTAAATCAGTCAAGTCATTCAGTAAGTCAGTCAAGTCATTCAGTAAGTCTCATTCAGTAAGTCAGTCAAGTCATTCAGTAAGTCAGTCAAGTCATGTAGTAAGTCAGTCAAGTCATTTAGTAAGTCAGTCAAGTCATTCAGTAAGTCAGTCAAGTCATTAAGTAAGTCAGTCAAGCCATTCAGTAAGTCAGTCAAGTCATTCAGTAAGTCAGTCAAGTCATTTAGTAAGTCAGTCAAGTCATTTAGTAAGTCAGTCAAGTCATTCAGTAAGTCAGTCAAGTTATTCAGTCAGTCAAGTCATTCAGTAAGTCAGTCAAGTCATTTAGTAAGTCAGTCAAGTCATTCAGTAAGTCAGTCAAGTCATTCATTCAGTAAGTCAGTCAAGCTATTCAGTAAGTCAGTCAAGTCATTCAGTAAGTCAGTCAAGTCATTCAGCAAGTCAGTCAAGCCATTCAGTAAGTCAGTCAAGTCATTCAGTAAGTCAGTCTAGTCATTTAGTAAGTAAGTCAAGTCATTCAGTAAGTCAGTCAAGTCATTCAGTAAGTCAGTCAAGTCATTCAGTAAGTCAGTCAAGTCATTCAGTAAGTCAGTCAAGTCATTTAGTCAGTCAAGTCATTTAGTAAGTCAGTCAAGTCATTCAGTAAGTCAGTCAAGTCATTCAGTAAGTCAGTCAAGTCATTTAGTAAGTCAGTCAAGTCATTCAGTAAGTCAGTCAAGTCATTCAGCAAGTCAGTCAAGTCATTCAGTAAGTCAATCAAGTCATCCAATAAGTCAGTCAAGTCATTCAGTAAGTCAGTCAAGCCATTCAGTAATTCAGTCAAGTCATTCAGTAAGTCAGTCAAGTCATTCAGTAAGTCAGTCAAGTCATTCAGTAAGTCAGTCAAGTCAGTCAAGTAAGTCAGTCAGTCAGTCAAGTCAGTCAGTCAGTCAAGTCAGTCAGTCAGTCATTCATTCATTCAGTCAGTCAAGTCAGTCATTCATTCATTCATTCATTCATTCAGTCAGTCAGTCAGTCAGTCAGTCAGTCACACAAACTTATGTTTACATCTTTTTATGTGTACAAAGTAACACTTCATTACGGCCACAGGTTATGTCTTGTCTAATATCTTTGTTTTCTTCGTTAATTCAAGATCAAAACACAATTCACTCTCTCTTATTCTTCACAAACAGCTGGCTTGTAGCCGGACTTTTTGACGCGTATGAAATACTTACGAATGCTGGGATGGTGGGGTCCGTGGTGGCTGGGGAAGGCGGGTGGTGTCCGCTGAACAGCAACAACAAGGCTGCTTGTGGGAATGGTTATTTGTTTTTCCTTCCCACAAACTGTAAGTTTATTCAGGTATACACAGATACAGTTACGAAGATTATCATACATAGCAGCATATGTGTAGAGAACCTAGGATAACCCAAAAAAGTCAGAGTGACTTAGTATTTCCATTGACTTTTTTTGGGTTATCCTAGGTTCTCTACACATATGCTGCTATGTATGATAATGTATGTAACTGTACTCACCTAATTGTGGTTGCAGGGGTCGAGACTCAGCTCCTGGCCCCGTGTATCTGAATAAACTTACAGTTTGCAGGAAGGAAAAACAAATTCCCTTTTCCTCAAAGCATGAGGATTCTTAGGCAGTAAATAACCATGGGCTTACACTTGAAATCACCTGATGCATTACTGAAAAGGAGCAAGGTGAAGTGATCCTTTGCTGTCTTGAAGTCTGGTGCACTTTTCTCTTGCTGACTGATATAAGTTCCTGTTGGCATTTTTTTCCAGAAAACACTTGTCTCTTCAGCATTAAACACTTGATGTGGCTCATAGCCACCCTTAGTACGACCCCCACTGACTCAATGGTTTAACCCACCGCGGGCGACCGCGCGCTCAAATTTTTTTCCCCTCCTGCCGAACCGTGTAATATCATCTTTACATCGTGTAAGATGATAATGTGTCGCAAATCTTAAATCGTGCCATACCCGTAACGTGCAACATAATCTCGTGCTAAATGACGTTCTACTGTACTCATTTTCTCTCTCTCTCTCTCTCGTTTATTCATTTAATCTTGTTTACTTACCACTCACTCTACATTAACTGTTTTGGGGTCGGTGCCGCACTTGTACGTTTTATGCAGCAGGGTCGGTGCCGTACTAGTATGCGTAAATTCTAGCGGCCTTAAATAAAGCGGGAAATGGTTGGTAGGCCTACATTTGAAAGAATGGGTCTGTGTGGTCAGTGTGCGCAGTATAAAAAAATCCTACAGCACACTGCATAATGAGAAAAAAAACTCTGACCGTATTTTTCGTTTAAAACAGCGACTTTGCAGTCTATTTTTGTATGGTATTTATTGATGTATTCTCATTTTCTTGGTCTCATTTGATAGAATGGAATATATATTACAGAAATAGAGATGATTTTGATTGGTTTTGCGATGACAAGTACAGTGGTACCTCGAGTTACGATATTTTTTTGTTCAAGAATGCTGTTCAAGTGCCATTACCAAACGAATTTATCCCTATAAGGAATAATGTAAAATAGACTAGTCCTTTTACACCCCCAAAAATATACTTACAAAAGCATTTAAAAAAAATAAACTTACATAAAAGGGCGATTTTGGGGACCATCGTAACTCAAGGTACCACTGTACCTTGAAATTGAGCTCAAAGTAGTGAAATTTTTTTATTTTTTCTGATGTTCAAAAGTAAACAAATCACGCCACGCATCCAATACATGTCAACTGGAGAGTCTAATATTCTTTCACAAGTGCGGTGATATTTTTTATACCGTTTTTACATGATGCAGTTGTATACATAACAGTAAATCTTCTATTTTTTGTAAGAATAAAAATTCAAAATGGAAAACAAAAGTAATGTAAGAGGGGACTGGAGACGTGACTAATGAACAGAGAAGATGTTATTTTAGTGCCAGGAATGTCTGCCTTGTTTATTCTGGACCCCATTTTGAAATTGGCATCGTTTGAAATTTGTGTGAAATTGGCCAAATTGCCAATTTCTGACCACTATTTTGGGTAGTTGAAATTGGTAAATGGGCGGTTTCTTGTACTCAATCGATAGAAGAAATGGAGTTCTAGCAAAATAGCTATGATTTTAGAGGACTGGAACATTGGAATTGGCCAAAAATAGGGCTCAAAGTGGGCGAAATCGCCGATGCGTAAATATTGTCAAGACCGATAACTTTGCGAGAGCATAATTCCATAAGTTTTCGATCAAATTTCATACTTTTGGTGTCGTTATGATCGGAAAAAGATTCCTTATCATTTCATAAGAAAAAATAATTTTTTTTTCCAAAAAATTTTCGACCCTGAGAACAAGTTTGGAAGAGGGCCTGTCTACCCCCAAAGGGTTAAGACTACAAATATTTTAAGGTAAGTAATGAGTGTATTGTACAGTGGACCCCCGAGTATCGGCCGTACTCCGTTGCAGGAGCTAGGCCTCAACTCGAACTGGCCGAAAGTCGAACTAATATTTCCCATAGGAAATACATACAGTGGACCCCCGGTGTTCGTCATGCTCCGAACTCGCCCTTTTATGTAAGTGTATTTTTGTAAATGCTTTTGTAAGTGTATTTTTGGGGGTCTAAAAGGACCAGTCTACTTTACATTATTCCTTATGGGAATAAATTTGTTTGGTAATGGCACTTGAACAGCATTCTGGAACGAAAAAAATCACGAGAACTGGGGTCCACTGTAATGTAAATACAGTGGACCCTCGGTTTTCATGTTTAATCCATTCCAGAGGGATCGACTAAAACTGAAATCAACGAAAACTGAAGCCATTTTCCCCATAAGAAATAATGTAAATTCAATTACAGTGGACCCCCGGCTAACGATCACCCTGGAAATCGTACAGTTATGTAAGTATAATATTGTAAGTGCTTGTGGAATTGTAATTTTGGGGGTCTGAAATAGACTAACCTACGTGACATTATTTCTTAACCCTTTGAGGGTCAAGAGGCCCTCTCCCAAACTTGTTCTCAGGGTTGAAAAATTTTTGAAAAAAAAAAAAAAATTATTTTTTCTTATGAAATCATAGAGAATCTTTTTCCGATCATAACAACACCAAAATTATGAAATTTGATGGAAAACTAACGGAATTATGCTCTCGCGAAGTTACCTGTATCAGCGATATTTACGCATCGGCGATTTTGCCCATTTTGAGCCTTATTTTTGGCAAATTCCAATGTTTCAGTCTACTCAAATTATAGCTATTTCGCTAGAATTCTATTTTTTCTATAAATTGAGCATAAGAAACCGCCAATTTACCGATTTCAACTACCCAATAAGGTGGTCAGAAATTGGCAATTTTTCCAATTTCACACAAATTTTAAAAGATGCCAATTTCAAAATAGGGCCCAGAATAAATGAGACAGACATTCCTGGCACTCAAATAACATTTTATCTGTTCATTAGTCACGTCTCCAGGCCCCTCCTACATTACTTTTGCTTTCCATTTTGAATTTTTATTCTCACAAAAAAATAGAAGATTTACTGTTATATATACATCTGCATCATTGTAAAAATGGTATAAATAATATCATTGCACTTGTGCAAGAATATTAGACACTCCAGTTGATGTGTATTGGACACATGGCGTGATTTGTTTACTCTTGAACATCAGTAAAAATCAAACATTTTTGCTACTTTGCGCTCAGTTTCAAGGTACAGTGGACCCCCGGTTTACGTACTACTCCAAACTCGAACAATTATGTAAGTGTATTTTTGTAAGTGCTTTTGTAAGTGTATTTTTGGGGGTCTAAAAGGACTAATTTAATTTACATTATTCCTTATGGGAACAAATTTGTTTGGTAACGGAACTTGAACAGCATTCTGGAACGAATTAATTACGTAAACCGGGGTTCCACTGTACAGTGGAACCCCGGTTAACGAACACCCCGGAAATTGTGCAATTATGTAAGTATAATATTGTAAGTGCTTGTGGAAGTGTATTTTTGGGGGTCTGAAATAGACTAACCTAAATGACATTTTTTCTTAAGTAATTTCGTTCGGTAATGGCACTTGAGCAGGCTTCTGCAATGAATTTTTTTCGTTAACCGGGGTTCCACTGTACTTGTCATCGTAAAACTAATAAAAATCATCACTAATTCTGTAATGCATCTTCCATTCTATCAAATGAGACCAAGAAAACCAGAATACAACCATAAACACCATACAAAAATACACTTAAAAGTCGCTGTTTTAAACCAAAAAAACGGTCAGTTTTTTTTTTTCTCATTATGCACTGCGTGCTTCAGGATTTTTTTTATACTGCGCACACTGACCACGCAGACCCATTCTTTCATACGTAGGCCTACCAGCTTTCTCCCGCTCGATTTGAAGGCGCTAGAATTTATGCGTTCAAGTACATGACTGACCCTGGCTGCAATGACGTACTAGTACGGGACCGACCCTCAAAGGGTTAAGGAAGTAAATTCGTTCGGTAATGGCACTTGAGCAGGCTTCTGCAATGAATTTTGATCGTTAGCCGGGGGTCCACTGTAATCCGTTTCAGACACCCAGGAGCATTAACAAAAAATATTTTTTTAGAGATTAAATATAGATTTACATACAGAAAAGAATGACAAATAAATATAAAGCACTAATAACATGTATAAAGGAACATTTAACATCACACTTACCTTTATTGGGGGCTCTGGTGGTCTGGTGGCTAAAGCTCTCGCTTCACACGGCGAGGGCCTGGGTTCGATTCCCAGCCAGGGCAGAAACATTAGGCGTGTTTCTTTACACCTGTTGTCTATGTTCCCCATCAGTAAAATGGGTACCTGGGTGTTAGTCGACTGGTGTGAATCGCATCCTAGGACACTGACCTAATCTGCCCGAAATGCTCAGCATAACAAGGGACTTTCTATATACAGTGGACCCCCGAGTTTCGTAAAAACTTCACTCCTGAAGTCTGCTCAAGTGCCATTACCGAACGAATTTACCCCCTTAAGAAAAAATGTCACGTAGGTTAGTCTATTTCAGACCCTCAAAAATACTTTTCCACAAGCACTTACAATATTATACTTACATAAATGTACGATTTCCGGGGTTTACGAAACTCGGGGGTCCACTGTAGTAGTATGTCACTGATGTCAGCTAGGCCTGTATACCATGTACATGTACTTGTAGTAAATAAAGATATTATTATTATTATTATTCTTGTTGGAGTATGGAAGATGGGGAGGAGGAGAGAGGGAGGCGAGTTTATTGTTGGAAGGCAGGACAAAATGCTTCATTGTGACACTAATATAAGCTCTATGGCTTATTTATCTATCACAATTCATCTAATATGACATAATAAACAATATTAATAACATACAGTGGTACCTCGACTTATGATATTAATCCGTCAGAGAGGGCATATCTTAAGGCGAAACAATCGTTACACGAATCAATTTTCCCCATAAGAAATAATGGAAATAAATTTAATCCGTCCAAGACTTCCAAAAGTAGTTAAATAAAATATTTTTTAGAACTTTTTGACATTAAATAATACAGAATTTAATGAAGAATACCTAAATACACATGTAAATATTGTACAATAACATGTCACTTACATTTATTGAAGAGTTGTTGATGTGTGGAGGACGGGAGGAGGGGAGAAGGTGGAGTAGTATGCTAGTGTTTGGAAGGGAAATCCCCTTCCATTAACACTGCAGGTACCAAGTTCTTTTCTGGGGTTACTTCCCTTTTTCTTTTAATGCCACTAGGACCAGCTTGAGAGTCACTGGACCTCTTTCTAACAATAAATTTGTCCAGGGAGCTCTGTGTCTGGCGATTCTTTAACACATCCTGAAATGACACACCACTGTGTCATTGTACAGGTTGCCAGCACGGCCTGCAACAGCATGGTTAGGGTGATATTCATCCATAAATGCTTGCACCTTGCTCCACATTCCACAAATCTCTTTAATCACTGAAGAAGGCAATTTCTTCCATCTCTGTTCCACCTCCTCCTCCTCCTCCTCTGAACCATTGTCCTGACCACTGGTCTCTTGTTCCAGTTGCTGTTGAAGCTCTTGCAGATCTTCAGTGGTTAGCTCTTCCTTGTGCTCCTCCACCAACTGTTCCACATCCTCACCACTCACCTCTAACCCCAAAGACTTGCCCAATTCCACAATTTCTTCCACAACAGGCTCAGGCTCAGGCTCAGGGTTCTGAGGCTCAGCCCCAAAACCTTCAAAATCCCTCTCTAGGACACAGTCTGGCCACAGTTTTCTCCAGGCAGAGTTCAAAGTCCTGGTAGTCACTCCCTCCCAAGCCTTACCTATAAGGTTTACACAATGCAGCATATGGAAATGTTTTTTCCAAAATTCTCTTAAGGTTATATTCATGTCTGTGGTCACATCAAAGCACTTTTGAAACATTGCTTTGGTGTAGAGTTTTAAAGTTGGAAATGACCTGCTGGTCCATGGGCTGGAGGAGAGGAGTGGTATTAGGGGGCAAGAACTTCACTTTGATGAATTTAAACTCCTCCACAATTTTCTCTACCAAGTTTGGAGGATGACAAGGAGCATTGTCCATTATCAGGAGGCACTTAAGTGGCAAATTATTGTCCAATAGATATTTCTTCACACTGGGGCCAAACACGCCATTGAACCAATCTAAGAAAATGTCCTTTGTGACCCATGCCTTTTGTTAGACCTCCACATCACACACAAGTTAGACTTGCTGACACCGCATCTGCCAAACACTCGGGATTTTCAAAAGATACACCAGTAAAGGCTTCACTTTGCAATCACCACTGGCATTAGCACAAAGCATCAAAGTTAGCCTGTCTTTCATAGGCTTATGTCTTGGCTGTGCCTTTTCCTCCTGAGTAATGTAGGTCCTGTTGGGCATTTTCTTCCAAAACAGGCCTGTTTCATCACAATTAAACACTTGTTGGGGGAGGAATTGTTCAGCCTCTAGGTACTCCTGGAATTCAGGCACATATTTTTCAGCCGCAATTTTGTCAGAACTGGCTGCCTCACCATGCCTCACAACACTATGTATGCCACTTCGATTCTTAAATTTGTAAAACCAGCCTCTGCTGGCTTTAAATTCGCTCACTTCAGCACTCGTTGCAGGCATTTTCTTAACGAGATCATCATGCAACTGCCTTGCTTTTTCACATATTATTGCCTCCGAAACAGTATCTCCTGCTAACTGTTTCTCGTTGATCCACACCAACAACAACCTTTCCACATCTTCCAGCATTTGTGGTCTGTGTTTTGTGATCACAGATGAACCTTTTGCAACAACAGCTTCCTTGATTTTACTTGATTTTTTCTTGGCCACAATGGTAGCGATGGTAGAAAAGGGTTTACCATACAGCCTGGCCAGCTCACTGATACGCACTCCACTTTCATATTTTTCTATTATCTCCTTAAGTTCTATCGTACATGTATTTCTGTTCCTCTTTGCCACAGGCTTACCACTAGGATCTTTCCTTGGACCCATGGTAGCTTATTTAGCAGTTGCAAGCACTAAAAACAGTGGAATAATGACAATATACTGGTATGAATGTGTGGGTGTGGGTGGGTGGTTGCTCTCGCTTGTAAACAATAGCACACTGACGCTCCCTGGAGTGCGCGTTCAGCTGGGTGCCAAGTGGACACGTCCGGTACGAATGTCGTTACACGAAGCAAACATCGTTAATCGCAATCAATTTTTTTACGTTATAAATATCGGTACTCGAAAATAACGTAAGATGACAGCATCGTAACACGGGGTATGACTGTAGTAACATGATATATACTCTAGAATGAATAAAATATGTCATTATGTATGAGAGAACTGGCAGTAGTGTTATTGTTGTTGGGTTTATAAGGGTCACTTACCATAAGCCGTAATATAGTGGTGGTCGGCAACAGCAGCAGGCCACCACCACTATTCACACAAACAATGTACATAATTTATAAATAAGAAATATTCACACTTATATAAATAAGAAATATTTACACTTACCTTGGAGGAGATGTTGGCAGAGGGCGGCTCTGTCTCAGTGCCCCTATATTCCTCAAACAACATTGGAGGAGTTAAGTTTGTGTTGTCATTTTTCTATCGCTTAATCGCTTAACTTGCTAAACTGTTAATACATACTACACTATCGCTGGCTGGTGCTATAGCCTTTATCGACTCCACTTTGATACTTTGCTACGATTTCTTTCTTTAATTCTATGGTGTTCCTCACTTTCTTTACCAAAGGACTGGCACTAGAAGCTTTCTTTGGGCCCATGGTAGCTTATTTAGTAGTCACATACAATAATCAAGGGCCAAAAACTGTAGCAAAATACAGAAAAAAAAAAAATTCTTATAATGTTAAGATTATTTTTCTGATTGTTTTTATCCTATTTTTTTTTTTTTGCGATCAATACTTACCGAGATATAGAGGCGTAAAGTTGGCAGAAAATGAACCGCATATGGCAACAGCGGCGCATGCCGCTCACCGGTACACTTATATTTACTCCCATTCGAAGGTTTCTTGTATTTTCCAATATTTTTTTTTCCAAGTAACTTATGTGGCCTGTGAGACCAAAGTAAGGTGCTGTGTACATATATATACACTCGTTGTATGCAACACAATAACTGCACAAACATTATTATCATTATATTGTTTACAAAACTTGTTTACACAAACCAACAATGCAAATTTTTTTTTATTGCTATTGTTCTATAATATATATACACATATATAATGAATGGACACTTTCCATCAACTTCCCTTAGCACTTGAAGCTGTGTGTGTGTGGACATCTAAATTTGCTGAGTCAGGGTAAGGCAGCTGTCAAAATGACATATTATACCATTACTCACCACCCTCACTGCTGTCAACCTGTCAACACAAAAGGGGTTGTATGTCTTCTTCCCCACACCCTCCTTCCTAGCTTCCTTTCTTCCTTCATTCCTTCCTTTCTTACTTATTTCCTTCCTTCCTTCCTTCATCTCATCTCTTCCTCCCTTCCTCTCATCTCTTCCTTCCTGCCTTCCTTTCTTCCTTCATTCCTTCCTTTCTTCCTTCATTCCTTCCTTTTTTTCTTCCTTCCTTTCTTACTTCTTTTGTTCCTTCCTTCCTCTCATTTCTCCTTCGTTTCTTTCTTTCTTCCTTTCTTCTTTCCTTCCTTCCTTCCTTTCCTCCTTCCTTCCTTCTTCTTTCCTTCCTTCCTCTCATCTCTTCTTTCCTTCCTTCCTTCCTTTCCTCCTTCCTTCCTTCTTCTTTCCTTCCTTCCTCTCATCTCTTCTTTCCTTCCTTCCTTCCTTTCATCTCTTCTTTCCTTCCTTCCTTCTTCTTATCTCTTCTTTCCTTCCTTCCTTCCTCTCATCTCTTCCTTCCTTCCTTACTTTCTTTCTTACTTTCTTTCTTTCTTCTTTCCTTCCTTCTGGTATCCTGGGCATTGCTTTCAGTCACAAACTCCTCAAAACCATGAAATTTATCTTCAGAGACACTTCCATCTGTGTTAGAGCTATCACTGGGAAAGAGAAGAGTCCCAGATTCGCCTGGGAGTCAGGTATTTCTTACCGCTAGGCATGCTGAACATGGACTACTGAAATGGCTTTCCCACAATGCACCACTGGCTGCCCAATTTTTTTTATACTGCACACACTGACCACACAGACCCATTCTCTCACATGTGGGCCTACCAGCTTTCTCCCACTTGATTTGAGGCCGCTAGAATTTATGCGTATTAATCCGTCCGAAACAGTGGCTCATAAGACGTATATATACGACCGAAACAGTCAAAGGGTTAAGAAATATTTTGTATGAACTCGTGGGATGATGTTCACTCAACCATAAACAATGCTACACTGCCTGTGAA
>WNWK01030157.1:0-23739 GCA_009830355.1 Cherax destructor
GAACTGTGTCAAACGCCTTCTTACAATCCAAGAATATGCAATCTACCCACCCTCTCTCTCTGCCTTATCGCTGTCACCCTGTCGTAGAACTCAGTAGGTTTGTGACACAGGATTTCCGTCCCTGAAACCGTGTTGGCCGTCGTTGATAAGCTCATTCCTTTCTAGGTGCTCAACCACCCTTCTCCTGACTATCTTCTCCATGACCTTGCATACAATACATGTCAGTGACACTGGTCTGTAGTTTAGTGCTACGTTCCTGTCTCCTTTTTTAAAAATTGGAACTACATTTGCTGTCTTCCAAACCTCAGGTAGTTGCCCTGTTTCGATAGATGTGTTGAAGATCGTTGTTAGGGGTACATGCTATTATATGTAAGTGTATATGTAAGTGTGTATGTGTGACCCAACAATAAAATTTGCACCAAGAACTCATTACAGTTGTGACTGGGTGTAGACTAGTGAAGTGTTCATTGCGTTATAATTTGTTCATGATTGTAACCATGTATAAACGTAAGTAAGTAAATTTACTTACATGTTTCATTACCTTTGTAACTTGTGAGTTCATTATCTTTGTAGCTTGTTAGTTCATTACCTTTGTAACTTGCTCAGCTATCATAACTTTGGGGTCCAGTCCCTGGACCCATTATGTACCTCTGTAATCTTTTGACTACCGCCCACAGGATGGGTATGGGGTGCATAATAAAGATATCAAACAAACAACAGCAGCGAACGCAGCTTCAAAAAATCCTAGCAAACAAAATTTCAATCTATGCAAATTCTATGCCTTGGGTATCTGCAGGCATGGTATATCTAGGAAAACAGTTGGGACATGCACCTTTGACCATCCCAAAAAATGTCACACCCACATGGCAACAGGAGGGTGCAACTCCCCTTCCTGTAACCTATTTCACCCCGAAATGTGTCACTCGTCACTCTCTGAAAGAAAATGCTACAAAGCATACTGCCAGGCACGTCATCTAAAGGGGACAAGAAGACAGACCAACCAGACTATGGGAAACAAAGGAGGGGAGCCATAACCTCATCAGAGAAAGAGGTTTTCTAGGGCCAGGAGGGAAAAAAAGACTGGCAAGAAATAATAGCAATCATACACCAATTGAAAACACTTCTGGAGCAGAGGCAAAGTCATTGGCCTCCACTCCATAACAACAGATATTAGAGCCAGCAAATAAAACCCCCCAAATTTCCACCAATATAACGACATTTGTCTTTGCAAACATACAAGGTCTAAAGCCGTCAACAAACAACAAAATCCCTTACATCAAGGGACTGCTCAAGGAGTCAAATGCAATGTTTGCAGCATTCACAGAGACCCACACAAAGGATCATTTTGACAATGAAATATGGACAACTTCCCAGATACTGACTTATGTATTAATAATTTTCTTAAAAAGACCCAATACCTCTATAATAAGCATTTCCCTAAAAAAACTAAACAAATCACAACTAAAAGATTAAATAGTCCCTGGCTAACCCCCAGCATACTCAAATCCATTAATATATAGCACCAATATGAAAAACAGTACAGAATGGGTCAAATAACAGGAGAACAAACAAAACGCTACTCATCAAACCTAACGAGTCTGATAAGAAGGTCAAAAAAATTGTACTATGAGAACAGATTACATAACTTAAAAGGTGATATAAAAAAGACCTGGAAAACCCTATCTGAAATTCTAGGAACTAAAAAGATATCCACAAGCAGAACAATCAAGCTAACAAAACCAGATGAACCCCTACTCCCACCCATTGAAACAGCAAACAAACTCAATGATTTCTTCTCCACCATAGGTAAAAAGTTGGCAAGCAAAATCCCAAGTTCAAACACTCCACCTAACGACTATCTCACTGGCACCTATCCGAGCACACTATTCCTAGCCCCAACCAACCCAATAGAAGTTTCACTTATAATCAACACATTAAAAAATAAAGCAGGTGACCTAAATAACTTACCACCTTTTATATACAAAAAAGCCTCTCAAGTTCTCTCACCAATTATTGCAACACTCTTTAACAAATCCATTGAATCCTCTACCTTCCCATCAATACTCAAAATAGCAAGGGTCACCCCAATACATAAAGGAGGAGATCAAACAGACCTGAATAACTACAGGCCGATATCTAACTTACCCCTTCTCTCCAAAATCTTTGAAAAATTAATTCATAGACAAATATATTCCTACCTCACCTCCAACAAAGTACTCAACCACTGTCAATTTGGATTCAGGCCTAATAAAAATACAAATGATGCCATTATACACATGTTAGAAATAATTTACACCGCCCTTGAGAAAAAAGAAATCCCAGTGGGAATCTTCATTGATTTACGTAAAGCTTTTGATACAGTTGACCATGATCTGTTACACCTAAAATTATCACACTATGGTATAAGAGGACACTCCCTCAACTACCTAAAATCATACCTTAGCAACAGAAACCAATATGTGTACACAAATGGAGCTACCTCCACCGCGCAAACTATTACCGTAGGTGTCCCACAGGGAAGTGTTCTTGGCCCACTACTCTTTCTCATTTACATTAACGACCTACCAAATGCATCTCAACTACTCAAACCCATACTTTTTGCAGATGACACTACATACGTTATCTCGCACCCAAGCCCAGACATACTAGCCAACACTGCAAATACTGAATTGCAGAAAATATCTACCTGGATGATGACCAACAAACTTACTCTCAATATTGATAAAACATATTTTATCCAGTTTGGGAACAGAGCTACAAACGCACCACTTAACATAATGATAAACGGGTCCCCTATCACAAAACTCACAGAGGGAAAATTCTTAGGAATCCATCTTGACAGTGGCCTCAAATTTCAGACACCCATCTTGATACCCATCAATTGCACAACCCAGGACAGCATGGGTTTAGAGCAGGCCGCTCCTGTCTGTCCCAACTACTGGACCACTACGACAAGGTCCTGGATGCTCTAGAAGATAAACAGAATGCAGATGTTATATACACAGATTTTGCAAAATCCTTTTGTAGTGGTTGTAGGTTAATATTTCCCAGAGTAACAATAACAATGTACTCTCCAGGGCCGCTCCATAACAACAACAACAATAACAAAACAATTATAAATGACTGAACCAATCAAACAGTATTCAATCCTCCTACTGCTCCCAACCCCTTACACCTTTGACAAGTGTGACCATGGTGTAATAGCACACAAAATGCGTGATAAAGGAATAACAGGAAAAGTTGGTAGATGGATCTATAATTTATAACATGTAGAACACAAAGAGTAGTAGTCAACAGAGTAAAGTCTGAGGCAGCTACTGTGAAAAGCTCTGTTCCACAAGGCACAGTACTTGCTCCCATCCTATTCCTCATCCTCATATCAGATATTGACAGGGATATAAGCCACAGTGCTCTGTCTTCCTTTGCAGATGACACCCGAATCTCTATGACAGTGTCCACCGTTGAAGACACGGCTAGACTCCAAGCAGACATAAACCAAATCTTTAAATGGGCTGCAGAAAACAATATGAAGTTCAATGATGAGAAATTTCAATTACTCAGATACGGAAAACGTGAAGACATTAAAATCTCATCAGAGTACAAAACTAATTCCAACCACACAATAGAGCGAAAAACTAATGTCAAAGACCTGGGAGTGATCATGTCAGAGGATCTCACCTTCAAGGACCATAACAAAGTAGCAATTGCATCTGCTCGAAAAATGACAGGATGGATAATGAGAACCTTCAAAACCAGGGATGCCAAGCCCATGTTAACACTTTACAGATCGCTTGTTCTATCTAGGCTGGAATATTGCTGCACACTAACGGCACCTTTCAAAGCGGGTGAAATTGCTGACCTTGAAAATGTGCAGAGAACCTTCACCGCACGCATAAGTGCGATAAACCACCTCAACTACTGGGAACGCTTGAAGTTCCTAAACCTGTACTCTCTAGAACGCAGGCGGGAGAGATACATTATTATATACACATGGAAAATTCTCGAGGGCTCAGTACCAAACTTGCACACAAAAATCACTCCCTACGAAAGCAAAAGACTCGGCAGGCGATGTAACATCCCCCCAATGAAGAGCAGGGGTGCCACTAGCACGTTGAGGGACAACACAATAAGTGTCAGGGGCCCAAGATTGTTCAACTGCCTCCCAGCATACATCAGGGGGATTACCAACAAACCCCTGGCTGTCTTCAAGCAGGCACTGGACAGGCACCTAAAGTCGGTACCTGACCAGCCGGGCTGTGGTTCGTACGTTGGACTGCGTGCGGCCACCAGTAACAGCCTGGTTGATCAGGCTCTGGTCCAACATGAGGCCTGGTCACGGACCGGGCCGCGGGGGCGTTGACCCCTGGAATTCTCTCCAGGTAGACTCCAGGTAGATATACAACAAATTTCCAAGAAAGTCTCAAAGACCGTGGGAATACTATCCAAGATACGGTACTATGTTCCACAACCAGCTCTCCTTACCCTATATCACTCACTCATTTACCCCTACCTCACCTATGGAATCTGCGCATGGGGCTCTACATCAATAACTCATCTCAGACCACTAATAACACAACAAAAGGCAGCAGTTAGAATGATAAATTCACACTCCAGACAACATACTCCACCGATATTCAAAAACCTAAACTTACTCACCATACAAGACATCCATACTTTTTACTGTGCCTATTACATACATAGAACACTCTATGCAAATATTAACCCACCACTCAAACTTCTCCTTACCAATTTTAGCAGGACACATGACCATAACACTAGACACAGATCACTCCTCGATGTTCCCCGTGTCCATCTAACACTATGTAAAAACTCAATGCATATAAAAGGCACGAAAATTTGGAATTCATTACCTGTCATTGCCAAAGAAACCCTGCCTGTACCCCAATTCAAAACGATGCTAAAAAATCACCTTCTCACCCAAGGCTAAATGCTCAATATCAAACATTCCCAACAAAGTAGAATAATCACTTAATGTAAAAACCTGACTAATCACTTAAATGTAAAAACCTGTTATGAATAATACATACTAAGCTAACTATTTCCATAACATTTACATTATAATGACAACGTAAACTGTAACTGCAATGCAACTAATTGTTTTAAATTGTTATCTCACTCAATTAGTTGCATTGCTACAATTAATTGATATGTTCAACTTATATTCAAACTTTATAACTTAGATACGCAATTATACTTATTTTATAAATTATCAACCATAACTTTTTACCATGTAGTCTAGAATTAAGTAGACCTAAGAATGCCCGCAATGCACAGCATATTAGGGGCTTTTGGCATGTACATCTCATTACTAACTATATTTCTTGTCTACCATGTTTCATTGTACCATGTCTATATAAAGTATTATTATTCAGATGCTACATACTAAACAGGCAACAAGGGGGGTTGGCCTGTACGTCACAGAGTCGCTTATTTGCTCAGAACTACTAAATACCTCAAATGATGTAGTTGAAGTTTTGGCAGTAAAGATTGAAAACCAAAACCTTGTCATTGTGGTTGTATACAAGCCTCCAGATGCAATTTCCCAGCATTTCCGGTAGCAGCTTTTGAAAATTGACCACTGTCTGGAAAATCTCCCAACTCCTGCCCCAAACATCTTGCTACTAGGAGATTTCAACTTGAGACACCTAAAATGGAAGAATGTAGCAAATAATATTTTAGCAGTGATCACCCCAGGAGGCAGCTCAGATGAAAATTCACACACACATGAGCTATTAAATATCTGCACCAAATTCACCTTAAACCAGCAAATATTAGAGCCAACAAGACTAGAAAATACGCTAGACCTCATCTTCACTAACAACGACGATCTGATACGTAATATAACCGTATCAAAGGCAATACACTCAGATCACAACATAATAGAGGTACAGACATTTATGCACAGGGCTCTAGAGCAGCAAAAGGTGATCAGTCATGAGGGTGTCTTCACAAAATTCAATTTCAATAACAAAAACATACAATGGGAACAATTCAACCATGTCCTAAATGAAACAAGCTGGGAAGATATCCTAAACAAAACAGATCCGAACCTTTGCCTAGAAAAAAATAAACTCTGTGGTTCTTGAGATCTGCTCAAGGCACATTCCATTAAAAAAAAAAAAGAGAAGATGTAAACTAGAAAGAGAAAGACGCAGACGAAGGCGAAGAGTCACAGAGCTGCTGAGAGGGGCCAATATATCTGAAATACGAAGATTTAAATTTAGATTTTGCCACCGAAGTGGCTAGTTTATTGTGCACCCCATATCCATCCTGTGGACGGTAGTTATTTAGTTTGATATCTTTATTATGCACCCCATACCCATCCTGTGGGCGGTAGTCAAAAGATTACAGAGGTACATAATGGGTCCAGGGACTGGACCTCAAAGTTTGATAGCTGAGCAAGTTACAAAGGTAATGAACTCAGATGGTCACAATCATGACAAGTTACAAAGGTATTTGCAGATCAAGAGCATATGGATACACAAAAGACCTAGGAACGAGGGCCCAAAAGGGTTAACAATTGTACATTTGGGTTTATATCTACAGTTCACTAATCTGTTACAAGCAAATTTAGGAAATTTGCTTAGTATAACTGGTATCTTATTTTCATTAATAAGATATCTTGACATGTCACATAGGTTATTATACTGTCTATATCCTCAATAAGTGGACAATTAAGCACATAGTGTTCAAGACAGTGACCATATGCCTGATCACATAATTTGCATTTAGTTTGATCATCATCTGTGTGTCTCCCAAACTACCAGAAGTACTTTTAGCCAAACCTAAGCATGGCCACTGCACTGGTCAATGAAATTGCAAATATCGAACTTAAACTGAAGGAATCTTACAGGAGACAAGAATCGCAGGAAGAACTAAAAGCCATAAAGGAAATTGAAAAAAAAATACTTGTTCTCTTATGCCAAATCTAAGGGAAAAATAACATCCAGTATTGAGCCCCTGTTTAGGAGAAATGGGACATACACAGATGACTGCCAAGAAATGAGTGAGATACTAAAGTCCCAATACGACTCAGTGTTCAGCGAGCCGCTGCCCAGACTAAGGGTCGACAATCCAAATGAATTCTTTATGAATGAGACCCAAAATTTGGTTATCTCAAAAAATCTCGGATATTATCCTAACACCACAATACTTTGAAAAGGCAATAAATGACATTCCCATGCACTCTGCCCCAGGTCCAGACTCATGGAACTCTGTGTTCATCAAGAACTGCAAGAAGCCCCTGTCGCGTGCCTTCAGCATTCTATGGAGAGGAAGCATGGACACAGGGGTCATCCCACACTCACTATAAACAACAGACATTGCCCCACTCTACAAAAGTGGCAATAAAGCAATTGCAAAGAACTACAGGCCGATAGCACTAACATCCCATATCATAAAAATCTTTGAAAGGGTTCTAAGAAGCAAGATCGCCAACCACCTAGATACCCATCAGTTACACAACCCAGGGCAACACGGATTTAGAGCAGGTCGCTCCTGCCTGTCCCAGCTACTGCAGCACTATGGCAAGATCCTGGATGGTGTAGAGGATAAACAAAATACAGATGTGGTATACACAGACTTTGCAAAGGCTTTCGACAAGTGTAACCATGGTGTAATAGCACACAAAATACGTGATAAAAGAATAACAGGAAAAGTTAGTAGATGGATCTATAACTTCCTTACAAATAGAACACAAAGAGTAATAGAAAACAGAGTATAGTCTGATGCAGCTACGGTGAAAAGCTTAGTTCCACAAGGCACAGTACTCGCTCCCATTCTATTCCTCATCCTCATATGTGACATAGACAGAGATGTAAGCCATAGCTCCGTGTTTTCCTTGACAGTGACCTCCATCGAAGACACTGCAAGACTCCAAGTGGACTTCAACCAAATCTTCAAATGGGCCACTCAAAACAATATGAAGTTCAATGAAGAGAAATTTCAACTATTCAGATATGGAAAACTTGAGGAAATTAAAACTGTAACAGGGTATACGACAAATTCTAACCATACGATAGAGCGAAAAAGTAGTGTGAAGGACCTGGGAGTGATATTGTCAGAGGATCTCGCCTTCAAAGACCACAACAATGTATCTATCGCATCTGCTAGGAAAATGATAGGATGGATAATGAGAACCTTCAAAACCAGGGACACGAAGCCCATGATGATTCTCTTCAAATCGCTTGTTCAACAAGCAAACGACATCCCCCACCCATCTATTTGCAGGGTGAAAACATTAGCTAGGTTAAAACTTAAAGATATCTTGGTGTAGATGTACCCTTTACCAAATCTACTATACCACAACTAAATAAAAAATGCAAAGATAGACTAAATGCTCTTAAAGCTGTTGCTGGCTACAACCCCAACTATGGTGCTAATGTGAGAATCTCGAGAATGATGTACATAGCCTATATTAGGTCCTTAATTGATTATGCTGCTCCCATGTTGATATTAGCTAGAGAAAGTTCTCTCCGACCCTTGGAGTTAATCCAAAATGAAGCTCTCAGAATTATTTTTGGCTGTCCCAAATCTACAAAGGTTCTTGATATGAGGAAGGAGCTTGGTATTACTCTTCAAAGACCTAAACCTACTCACTGTTCAGAACATCCATACTTACTACTCTGCTATCTACATTTATAGAACCATTAATTCCAACTTTAACCCTGAGCTAAAACACTTTCTTGACAGTTGCGACAGGACCCATAGACATAATACCAGACATAAACATCTCTTTGACATTCCCCGTGTCCGACTAAATCTATACAAAAATTCAATGCGCATAAAAGGGCCTAAAATCTGGAACTCCCTGCCTGAAAACTCTAGAACTGCAGACACAACCTCCATTTTCAAAAGCACCGTTAAAAAACATCTTATCTCACTTACGCACCCAACCGATAGCTAACCACATGAAAACTACTTTCTCTTGCACATATATACAGCAAAATACACTTATTGATATCTGTGATTCCCCTTAATTTGCACAGAACTTACCAAAATTCTAATACAACTGTTGCTTCATAATTCTTAAGCTAGTCATAAGTTTGCCTAAACACTCCAATATAGAAACTGTAATATGCCAATACATCACCTTTACCATTAATATATAAACTAATTGTTAATTTCTTAAATGTTTAAATTCCAGTACCTCAATTTTGTAAACCTAGTTAATCACTACAATTACCTAACCTTACTATCTGTATAATCATTGTGTCACTATAGAGTAAGACCTATTATAAGACTGCCTGAAAAGCCTAGGCATACCTAGGCATATTATTGGCCATCTTGTAATATCTACTTCATAAAATGCATAATTATAAGTACACCCCACCTTGTATATTACCAGAAATAAAGAATTTGAAGTATCAGTGATAGGATTGTTGAGATTAACACTGTACTTGGTATTAGAATGTTAAGAAATGAACCAGACACTGTCACAATGAATCTTACTAAATGTCTAGAAGTAAATACTCACAGATCTAAATGGATTGTGAAAACATGCAATTACATTAAGTTTTACAACCTGCATGAATTGTATCACTGTAGGCAACAAGAGCATTTCACCCCTCCATTGCTAGTAATCCCTTCCTTAAATCACTTGTTAAAGCAACTGCTTAGTTTGATATCTTTATTATGCACCCCATACCCATCCTGTGGGCGGTAGTCAAAAGATTACAGAGGTACATAATGGGTCCAGGGACTGGACCTCAAAGTTTGATAGCTGAGCAAGTTACAAAGGTAATGAACTCAGATGGTCACAATCATGACAAGTTACAAAGGTATTTGCAGATTACAGAGGTATATATAGGGTCCAGAGACTGGGCCCCAAAGTTTTGATAGCTGAACAAGGTACAATGGTAATTAATTCACTAGTTACAAGGTAATGAATCATGTAAGTATATTTACTTACGTCTGTACATGGTTGCACTCATGAACAAATTATAAAGCAATGAGCAATCTATTAGTCTACACCCAGCCACAACTGTAATGAGTTATTGGTGCAAATTTTAATTGTTGGGTCACACACACACACATATACATATACACATACACACGCATGCAACTGCTAAAGAAGAAATTTCTCGCCTAGCTGGTAGTAATAAGTTATCTCAAGTTATATACACTGATGGATCTAAACAGGAGTCTTCTGGCAGGGCTGCATCTGCTCTGGTTGCCACCTCTCTAGTTAAGAACAATAATTTTTTTGAACTAGGCATAAGAATTAACAACTGGGCGTCTACACTGCAAACTGAATTGTTTGCACTCCTAATGACACTAAAGCTAACTTATGACACTGAGCTTGACTCTATCATCATTAGTTTTTAGTTTTTTTAGTTTGATATCTTTATTATGCACCCCATACCCATCCTGTGGGTGGTAGTCAAAAGATTACAGAGGTACATAATGGGTCCAGGGACTGGACCTCAAAGTTTGATAGCTGAGCAAGTTACAAAGGTAATGAACTCAGATGGTCACAATCATGACAAGTTACAAAGGTATTTGCAGATTACAGAGGTATATATAGGGTCCAGAGACTGGGCCCCAAAGTTTTGATAGCTGAACAAGTTACAATGGTAATGAATTCACTAGTTACAAGGTAATGAATCATGTAAGTAAATTTACTTACGTCTGTACATGGTTGCACTCATGAACAAATTATAAAGCAATGAGCAATCTATTAGTCTACACCCAGCCACAACTGTAATGAGTTATTGGTGCAAATTTTAATTGTTGGGTCACACACACACACATATACATATACACATACATACACACACACACATACACACACATACATGTATATACATACACACATACACATACACACATATATACATACACACACACACACACACACACACACACGTGTCAATGCTTTATTTACAGGGAGCAAAATCAGGGTATTTTTCCAGAATGGTCTGTAATATACCACTGTGGATAAAATACTTTGACATATCTTGAACATTTCTGAGTGAGTAGTCTCTGAATTCATTAATTTTATCGCACTCCAGTACATAATGACGCAGGGTGTGACAATAATCCAACTGGCAAAGTTTACATCTTGTTTGGTCTACATCTGGTGGTGGTGATTTAACCTCCCAAAGATACTTGTAACCCAGCCGGAGGCGGGCGGTAGTGACATCCAAGAGTCTGCTTATTTTGTTGGATGCACCATAGACATGTGGCTCCTCCTGCATGATAGAATGATGATAGATGGACTGACTGGTGTCAAACTCCCTGAATCTTAAGTCAATAAAATTCAGTTGAAGTTCTTTTCGTATTATTGTTCTCAAACTGCTAACTGACAAGCCATCATTACTGATTCTATGTCATCATTGAAGGCTCTTGACTCACATAATGACTCTAACAGCATGCTCATTGGAGAAGCCAGGTATAGATACTAAAAAATCCGGGACAAAGGAATTAATGTACAATTGCTATGGATTCCATCACACATTGGATTACTCCTTCATGATAAAGTTGATATGTTAGCCAAGAAGAGCACCCAGAAGGAGAATGTAGAATATAACTTTGGTATATCTGTGTCTAGCATTAGGAATAATATTAGAAATAAATAATGAAAATGATTCTATAGATGCAGTTAGAAGCTGTAATCTATACCTATGATAACATGAACGTAGATGTATGTTTATGGAGCAACTTGCAATGTGAACAGACTGATGATGTTGTAGTGGCAGGCTAGGCTTGCACAGTACTTTGATTGGACCAGATGATGATCAAACTAAACAAATTATGGTCACATATGGCACTGTCTGAAACTATGTCTGAATTTCCACTATTGAGAATATAGAGATAGACAGTATAACAGTGACATGTCAAGATATCTTATTGGGAGTAGGACAGTTTACTAAGCAAATTTCTAAATTTGCTTGTAACAGATAAGTGAACTAGATATAAATCAAATTAATTTCCATGACGTGCCTATCTGTGCTCATGATAATGCAAGAATAGATGGGCATGTTTTGCAATGTGAACAGACTGACTGATGTTGTAGTGGCCAGGCTTAGGCTTGGCTATAAGTACTTCTGGCAGTTTGGGAGACTCACAGATGATGATCAAACTAAATGCAAATTATGTGATCAGGCATATGGTCACTGTCTTGAACACTATGTGCTTAATTGTCCACTTATTGAGGAATATAGAGATAAACAGTATAATAACCTATGTGACATGTCAAGATATTTTATTCATGAAATAAGATACCAGTTGTACTAAGCAAATTTCCTAAATTTGCTTGTAATAGATAATTGATATGTAGATATAAATCCAAATGTACAATTGTTAACCCCTTTGGGGCCTAGTGCCTAGGCCTTTTGTGTATCCATATGCTCTTGCGCTACCGTCCACAGGATGGATATGGGGTGCACAATAAACTAGCCACTTCGGTGGCAAAAATCTAAAAAAAATCTAATCTCTAGGCTGGAATACTGCTGTACACTAACTGCCTCCTTCAAGGCAGGCAAAATTGCTGACCTGGAGAGTGTACAAAGAACTTTCACGGCACACAAGTACGATAAGGTACCTAAATTACTGGGAACGGTTGAAGTCCCTTTTCAATTCAATTCAATTCAAGATTTATTTGTCTGTAAAAAATTACAATGTGTGTTTTACATTTAAAGACAATAATTACAAAGATGGCCGTTAGCATGGCATGCTAGGCCTTTCGGGCAGACTTAATACTAGTTCTTAAAGGGATAACTGGCAAAGTAGGCAGATGGATCTTCAACTTCCTAACCAATCGAACACAAAGAGTAGTGGTAAACAGAGTTAAATCGGATGCTGTCATAGTGAAGAGCTCTGTCCCACAAGGCACAGTACTCGCACCTATCCTGTTCCTCATTCTCATATCAGACATAGACAGAGATGTAAACCACAGCACTGTATCATCCTTTGCAGATGATACTAGGATCTGCATGAGAGTGTCATCCATTGAGGACACGGCAAATCTCGAAGAAGATATAAACCAAGGTTTCCAATCGGCAACAGAGAACAATATGATGTTCAATGAAGACAAATTCCAACTAGTACTCCGTTATGGAAAACTGGAGGAAATAATAGCTAGGACTGAGTATATTACAAACTCCAATCACACAATAGAGCGGAAAAGTAATGTGAAGGACCTGGGTGTGGTAATGTCCAAAGACTCACCTTCAAGGACCACAACAATGCCACTATTACAACTGCGAGGAAACTGATAGGATGGATAATGAGAACATTCAAGACAAGAGATGCCAAGCCAATGATGATCCTTTTTAAATCACTTGTTCTCTCTAGGCTAGAATACTGCTGTACATTAACATCCCCATTCAAGGCAGGTGAAATTGCAGATCTAGAGAATGTACAGAGAACCTTTACTGCACGTATAAGTTCCATCAAACACCTTAACTACTGGGAACGCCTGGAAGCACTAGACTTATATTCACTGGAGCGCAGGCGAGAGAGATATATCATAATCTACACCTGGAAGATTCTGGAGGGACTGGTCCCTAATATGCACACAGAAATCACTCCATACGAAAGCAAAAGACTTGGCAGACGGTGCAACGTACCCCCAGTGAAAAGTAGGGGCACCACTGGTACACTAAGAGAAAACACAATAAGTGTCAGGGGCCCAAGACTGTTCAACAGCCTCCCACCAGCCATTAGGGGCATTACCAGTGGACCTCTGGTTGCCTTCAAGAGGGAGCTGGACAGATACCTAAAGTCAGTACCAGATCAGCCTTTGTAACTTGTCATGATTGTGACCGTCTGAGTTCATTACCTTGTAACTTGCTCAGCTATCAAACTTTGAGGTCCAGTCCCTGGACCCATTATGTACCTCTGTAATTTTGTGACTACCGCTCAGAGGATGGGTATGGGGTGCATAATAAAGATATCAAACTAACAAACTATATGTAAGTGTACTCACCTAATTGTACTCACCTAATTGTACTCACCTAATTGTGGTTGCAGGGGTCGAGACTCAGCTCCTGGCCCCGCCTCTTCGCTGTCCGCTACTGGGTCTCTGCTCTCCCTGCTCCATGAGCTTTATCATACCTCGTCTTAAAACTATGTATGGTTCCTGCCTCCACTATATCTTTCTCTAGACTATTCCACTTCCTGACTACTCTGTGGCTGAAGAAATGCTTCCTAACATCCCTTTGACTCATCTGAGTCTTCAGCTTCCAGTTGTGTCCCCTTGTTTCTGTGTTCCCTCTCTGGAACATCCTGTCACTGTCTACCTTGTCGATTCCCCGCAGTATTTTGTATGTCGTTATCATGTCTCCTCTGACCCTTGTGTGTGTGTGTGTGTGACCCAACAATAAAATTTGCACCAAGAACTCATTACAGTTGTGACCGGGTGTAGACTAGTGAATTGTTCATTGCTTTATAATTTGTTCATGATTGTAACCATGTATAAACATAAGTAAGTAAATTTACTTACATGTTTCATTACCTTTGTAACTTGTGAGTTCATTACCTTTGTAGCTTGTTAGTTCATTACCTTTGTAACTTGCTCACCTATCAAAACTTTGGGGTCCAGTCCCTGGACCCATTATGTACCTCTGTAATCTTTTGACTACCGCCCACAGGATGGGTATGGGGTGCATAACAAAGATATCAAACTAAAACTAAACTGTGGTTCATACGTTGGACTACATGCAGCCAGCAGTAACAGCCTCGTTGATCAGGCCCTGATCCACCGGGAGGCCTGGTCATAGACCGGGCCGCGGGGACGTCGATCCCCAGAATGCCCTCCAGGTAGACTCCAGGTAGATATTACAAATTACATATGAGTACAAATTTCAAATGATTAAATAGATTTACAATAGTGAGGTAGTTCAGGATAACTAGATTCAAATTCAAATTGATTTATTTCTCTGTAAAAATTACAATGTGTGTTTTACATTTTAAGGACTAAGGACTATAATTACAAAGATGGCCGTTAGCATGCCTAGCATGCCTGGGCATGCTAGACATTTCGGACAGACTTAATACTAGGTTTGCTCCAATATTGGAGTAAATCAGGCAAACTTACTCTATACAATGATTATACTGGTATTAAGGTTAGGTAATTGTAGTGATTAACTAGGTTTACAAAATTGAGGTAGTACAAAAATTAAAGAATTTAACAATTAGTCTATATATTAACCCTTTCAGGGTTTCGCCGTACTAGTACGGCTTACGCATAAAGGTTTTTGTCGTACTAGTACGCCTAAATTCTAGCACCCTCAAATCAAGTGGAAACAGGCTGGTAGGCCTAGATGTGAGAGAATGGGTCTGTGCGGTCAGTGTCGCAGTATAAAAACATCCGGGCCGTGGGAGCATTGACCCTGGAATTCTCTCCAGGTAAACTCCACACAGTGCATAATGAGGAAAAAACTTACAAATTACAAATGAGTACAAATTTCAAATGATTAAATAGATTTACAATAGTGAGGTAGTTCAGAATATTTAGATAGTAAAAAATTAGTAATCTGGGCCAGATGGTGCTATCGCCCTTGGTACAGATGGTGCCCTAGTAGACAGTAACTGTAAGAATGGAGAAATAAATGATGGTGACCTGAAGGGGGACAGGAGCTCCAGTGGGGAAACAGGTGTAGACAAGGACACACAAAACCAATGTTACAAACTAGCAATACCACGGTAGAGAGTAAACAGGGAATGCTCCGGAAATACTGAAGATAAATTACCAGAAACTGATGAAGGCTCCAATGTTAGCACTAGTGCCGAAGATAGAAACGAGACAGGAACACACCCACCAATAGGGAATACAATGGGAACACAGTCACAAAAACCAGGGCAAACGGAAACCAGGCCTGTATGAATATTATGCACTTGGTATCTGCAGGCATGGAATATCTGGGAAATCAGATGGGACATGCAATTATGACCACCCCAGAAAATGCCGTGCCCATATGAAAATAGGAAAATGCAACCTCCCGTCCTGTAAGCTTTTCCACCCTGAAATGTGCCACTCATCAGTTCAGGAAAGACATTGCTATAACTTATATTGCCAGGCATACCATCTAAAGGGTACAAGACGGCAATTATGCAATTATGATCACCCCAGAAAATGCCGTGCCCATATGAAAACAGGAAAATGCAACCTCCCGTCCTGTAAGCTTTTCCACCCTGAAATGTGCCACTCATCAGTTCAGGAAAGACATTGCTATAACTTATTGTTGTGATAAAAACAGGCCTCATTTCTAGGCTTTATTGAACACAAAATCCATGGTACATGTCTGCAACAGAAGAAAATACATCTAATGACTGCTGCTGCAGGACAGGTGATGTAAGTGCATATGTCCTCAGAAAAGCTATAGCTACTGGCGACATATTTAAGCTACTATGTAATCTGCATCACGAATGTATTTGTGTAAGAGAGAGACCACACGCCATGCTGGGCCATCGCCGTACTGTTTGTTGTTATTGTAAGGGGCCCCCTGAGGTGGTGCAGTATTGTGTCCTGCTGCGGCTCTCCACAAGAGCGGTATCACTACAATCTCCCCTTCTAAAATATCAGATACAGTAATCCTCAAACGGTTAGGTGGGTGACGTGTACGTCCAGACCTTCGTAGCCCTTGAGCCTCTTCACCGGGTTCGGTATTTTCTAGCGGGGTTTGACTATCTGCTGGAGCGGCATCAGGTAAGACAGTCTGCCAGTGTTGAACCGGTAGATTGCGAGATTTCAGTGTCATTGTAACTGACTTCCATATAGTACCATTGAACCGCTCTACTTGACCATTGCCTTGAGGTTGTAGCTTGTTGTTCTGCTGCAAGCAATCCCTTTGTTAGCCAAAAACTCATGAAGTTCATTACTCATGAACAAGGATCCCTGTCTGAATGGATATAGGCCGGCATACCAAAAATAGCGAATAACTGGGAAAGACAACTGATGACAGTTGAAGCAGTCATATTTGCAGGGGAACACAAAGGAAACCTAGAATATTCATCTACTATGTTAAGGGAAATACCTATTCTGGTTTATGCTTAGTAGAGTCCTTTGAAATCTATATTCAGTCTCTCGAAAGGCTGGGTGGCTTTTATGAGATGATTTTTTCTCTGGCTGGTGAAAGTTGGCTTGCACTCTGCACATACTCTGCATGATCTGATCCTTGTCGCACCTCCCACTGAGTAGGGCATATTCTTAGATTAACAAATGATACAGCGTGTAACCCCTGGGTGACACAAGGCCTTGTGGAGCTCTGAGAGTGTTGCAAATCATGACATGCTGCTCCACAGTGGGACCTAGAGAATGCATCAGGTGAAATGTTTTTTCTTCACCCGGGATACAGAATATCAAAGTTATAACACGATAGTTCCATCCTCAGCGTAATATCTGTCATTCTTGATCTTACTTTTGTGCTTCTTGTCAAACATATACATCACGGACCGTTGGTCAGTCCTACAGTGAAATGTCTGCCTGTTAAATAATGCCTCCAGTGGCGAACTGTTTCTATGATGGCCTGGGCTTCCTTTTCAAACAGCAGCATAGCACTTCTCGATCCTTGAAAAGTTCTTGAAAAGAAAGCAACGGACGTCCTGCCTGAGATAGGACTGCAGCAATGGCAACTTCAGATGCATCCGTTTCACCTCGAATGGTAGGGACTCATCAATGGCCTGAACTCTGAGTTTTCAATATCCTGTTTAGAGATAGAAGCAGTTTCTGTTCCTTTGTCACAGGAAATATCTGGTAGCACTCAGTGGGCGAACTTTACTTGAATAGTTGTAGATCCACTGTGAGTAATAAGCAAAAAGCCCAAAGGGTTCTTTGGAGTGACTTTTGTCTTGGGGCATTGGAAGTTCCTAGGGTCGAAGTCTTTCAGGGTCTGGGGATATTGCACCTCCTTCCACCACATAACCAAGGATGTTAAGCCTTTTAGTGGAAAAAAAGTGCACTTTTCTTCATTGTAACTGATATTTTTCTTCTTGGCAGCTTCCAAAAACTTATCAAGGTTTGCATCTGTTCCTCCTGGGTCTTGCCACAAATATAACATTATCTAAATATGCATTCCATAAGTTGCTCTTCCTGAATGAGTGAATCCATAATTCGTTGGAAACAGGCTACCCCATTGGTAACCCCAAAGGGACTCTGGTAAACTGATAGAGGCCGTCACTAGCCTGAAACGCTGTGTATGGTTTATCTTCATTCCTTATAGGGACTTGATGATAGGCACTTCGTAGATCAATTGTGCTAAACACATAGTACTGAGCAATTTTGTTCACTGTATCATCAATTCGAGGTAGAGGGTACCCATCAAAAGTGTAAATTTGTTGATTGTCTCAGAATGTCGATAGCCAGCCTCCGTTTCCTATAATCATCCTTGACAACAACGACCTGTGCACGCCACGGAGAATTACTTGGTCTCTATAATCCCTCCTTCAGCAGCCTCTGAGTTTCTTTCTCAATGAACATCCTATCTTCATAAGAATAGCGTGACTTAGCTGATATAGGATGACAATCCGCAGTAAGATTCGCAAACAGCTTTGGTGGGTCTACCCTTAAAGTGCTAAGACCACAGAAAAGAAGGAGGCAGTTCCACCTCCATATGTTAAGGTAACACTACCATGACGCTTCTGAAAGTCCTGACCAAGGATCACATCAGAGCACAGTTGTAGCAGAACAGCTAAATGTACATCTTGATAATACCTGCCATTAACTCTAAGGTTTACCTTACAAAACCCTAACGTCTGAAAGAGAGATGTTGATGCCATGGAAACGGTACCTGATGGTGATGTACCGTCAAGGAGTGGCGTTTAACTACGTCAAGGTTGATGAAACTCTCTGAGCTGCCACTGTCAATCAGACCATCTACTTCTGTTCCTTTGATGAACACTTTCACAACTGCCTTTGACAGTGAATTTGGAGCACCGCAGAAGTCACTGTTGCTAGAGTCGCCTGGTCGGAATGCATGAAGCACTAGCTCTTTGTTGATGTATTAGCACGACATACTTTAGCAAAGTGACCTTTCTTATGGCATTGATGGCACATTGCTTCTAGAGCCGGACACTTTGGACGTGGATGTCTTGAAAACCACAAAAAAACACTTTGTGCCTGCAGCTGCTGTCACTAAGCAGGTTCCACGGTAACCTCATTAAAAGAGACTTGGTCAGGGTTAACCACCACTCAGAAGGCTGGGGCCCCTCCTTCAGGAAAATTTTCTGAGCCAACAAATCTTGCCTGGTCAAGGGTGGGGGGTAAGTCAGAGTTATATTCTCCCCAAAAAAAAAAGCCTTTTTTATTGGGTTTTAGGCCCCACTGATAAAGCATCCCCCATGGACTCTTTCCCCCAAACTGAGAAGGGGGTCACCGCTCGGGTTTCCTTTAATATTTTCCCAAAACGAAAGTATTCCTCTAATGATTCCAAAAATGCTTTTGGGGGAAAATTTCCAAAGGGGATCGTGCAAAGATTTCATTTGTGGGCTTAATATACTGAGACTTGAGGGGGTTGATAGCATCTTCATAGGTATTACACTTTTGAAATAACCTCATAGATTTTTTTGGGGACACAAAAGTTTGACAGGCTTAGTTTATCTAGATCTTCCTGAGGGAAAAAAGGTCTCCAAAGTTTTCGAAAAACTTAAAAAAATGCTTCCATTCCCCCGGGGGGGTTTGAACCCCGGGGGAGAGTCAAAACCCCCCAGGTTTTTGTCCTCCATTTTGCTGTGTAGTCTAGCCTAAACAAACCCCGGAGCCCAGGATATTTGTGTTCAATAAATTGTTTGTTTTTAAAAAAGGGCCTCATTTCTAGGCTTTATTGAACACAAAATCCCCGGGAAAATCTGCAACAGAAAAAAAATACATCTAATGACCCGCTGGGACGGGGGGTTAAAGGGCATATGTCCTCAAAAAAAAGGGGACTGGCGACATATTTAAAATTACCCATTAATCTGCATCACAATATTTGTGTAAAAAAGACCACACGCCATGCTGGGCCATCGCCGTACTGTTTGTTTTTTTTAAAGGGGGGGCCCCCGGGGGGGGTGCAGTATTGTGTCCTGCTGCGGCTCCCCCAAAGGGAGTATCCCCTACATTTTTTTTGAGGCATACCACCTAAAGGGTACAAGATGGCACGGGGAACACCCCAAACCCAAAGGGAAAACCTGGGTAGCCATCCCCCGGGGGGGATTTTTTTAAACCCCGGAAAAAAAAAAGGGGTGGCGAAAATGACAGAAATTTTTTCCCCCAATCTTTTCCCAAGGGGAACCAGTCAAAGGCCTCCCCCTCTAACACAACAGATATTGGGGCCAGGAAAAAAAAAACCCCCCCCCAACCCCCAATCCAACGACATTCATCTTTAAAAAAAATTTTTGGGTTTTAAAGCCAACAAACAACAAGATACCTTCATCCGGGGGCCCCCTTCAGAGTCAAATGCTGGGGCTTTCTGGGGGCCCCCAAAAATCCACTTGGACAGTGAAAAAATGGATCCCCGGGCTCAACATACATATTTTTACAGAGTGAACAGGAAAAAGGGGGGTTTGGCTTTTTTGAGTCACTTATATGTTCAGAACCCCCAAATGCCTAAAATAATTTAGAAAAATTTTAAACTTTAAAATCGAAATCAAAACCTGGTCATCAAAATTGTATACAAGCCCCCCGGTGAAAAAGTCCCAAAAATTTTTAGAACAGCTTCTGAAAATTGACCCTTTGGGAAAAATTTTTTTAACTCCCCCAACATCGAAAAGGGTTTTTAACCTAAGGCACCTAAAATGGAGGAATATTGCAAACAATGGGTATTTTTTAAAACACCAGGAGGCAGCTAAATTTAGAAACTCCCACATGAACTTTTTAAACTCTGCCCCAAAATTTCCCCCCTTTAAAACCCAAAACAAATTTTTAAAACCCCACAAGATTAGAAACCTGGACCTCATCTTCATCAAAAAAAGATCTGATAAAATAAAAAAAAAACAATATACCCCCGATCACAACATAATGGGGGTTTTCCGACATGGGGGGGCCCCCGATCAAAAAAATATGATCAGCCGCAGGAGCCTTCCCCAAATTTTAAATTCAATAACAAAAACATAAGGTGGGACCAAGTAAACCAAGCCCCAAATGATATAAACTGGGAAAAAACCTAACATCACGGATCCTAACCTTAAATTTAAAAAGGAAATTTCCTCTAAAAAAAGGAGAAGATGAAACCCCAGAAAGAGGGCGCCCCCCCTACAGGGGGGAGGAAAACGGGGCACTAAAAAGGGGAAATATCTAAAAAACGTAGGGGGACGCTGCTCGAAAATTACTCGAAAAAACAAAAGGGGAACTTACGGAAATCAAAAAACGGGGGGAAAACTAAAAGCCATAAATGGAATTGAAAAACCCCCAAATATTTTTTTCCCCTTTTCCAAATAAAAATCAAAATTAACACCCAAAAATTAATTTTTAAAACAGGATGGGTTTTTACAAGACAAAAAGAAGGAAAGAGTGAGTGAATGGGGGGTTTTTGGGGTCTGGGGGCTAAAGCTCTCCTTCACACGGCGAGGGGGCCGGGTTCGGAAAATTTCCCGCCAGGGGCGAAACATTGGGCGTGTTTCTTTTAACCCCTTTCTATTTCCCCCCAGTAAAATGGGGCCTGGGTGAGTGACTGGGGGGGGGGTGCCCTAGGACACTGAAAACCCGGCCTAATCTGCCCAAATCTCAGCATAACAAGGGGGTTTTTTTTATAGTAGTATTCACTGATGTCAGCTGGCCTATTTTTCCATGTACATGTACTTGTAAAAAAATAAAGATATTAAAGGTTTTGGGAAAAAAAAAACTCTGTCTGACTTTTGGGTTATCCTAGGTTCCCCATATGTCCCCTATTGATAAAATTTTAAAATGTATTTTTATCCAAAAATTTTTTAAATTTTAAAAACCCAGTTTAACTCAGTTTTTGAGGGGCCCTAACCAGACTGAAAGTCGAAACCCCAAAAAATTTTATGAAAGAACTTGGCAGATCATGCCTATCTGACTTTTTCCCGACCCAAATGACTTAAGGGGAAAAAAGGGGTGCCATACCTCCGCTCCCGGGCCCAACTCATGGAAAACCGTGTTCATCAAGAACTGCAAAACCCCCCTCACGTGCTTTTAACATTCTTAAAGGACATGGGCCCCGGGGGCGTTCCGCAGTTACCAAAAAAAAAGACATGGGGCCCCTCCCCCCAAAGGGGGGGTAAAACAATATAAAGGGGAATACAGAAATAGCGCTAACGTCCCTTTTTATTTTAAAAACTTTGAAAGGGTTCTAAAACAAGATCGCCACTCATCAGATACCCCCCAATTACAACCCCCGGAACATGGGGGTTTAAAACATCGCTCCTTCCCCTTCCCCACTGGAAAACCCTACGACAAGGGTTCTAAAAGGGCTCTAGAAGACAAACAAAATGCAGATGTTTATATACACAAACTTTTAAAAACCCCTTTACCCCAATTAACCCTTTTATTTAATAGCACATAAAATCGTGATAAAGGAATAACAGGAAAAAAGGGGGAGATGGATCTAAATTTTTCCCAACAAGTAGAACAAAAAGGTAGTAGTCAACAGGAAAAGTTAGGGGCTACAGTAAAAAGCTTTTTCCCGGCCCCAGTACTCGCCCAATCCTGCCTATCCTCATATCGGACAGACAGGGATATAAGCCACAGGGGTGTCTTTTTTTAGATGACACAACCCCATGACAGTGTCCCGTTGAAGACACTGCAAGACCCCAAAGACAAAAACCAAATCTTTAAATGGGCGGGAAAACAATATGAAGTTCAATGAAAAAATTTCTTACTAATGTAAAAGACCGGGGAGTGATCATGTCAGAGGATCTCACCTTCAAGGACCATAACACCTGCAATCGCATCTGCTAGAAAAAAAACAGGATGGATTGAAAACCCTTTAAAACCAAAGGGTCCCAAAACCCTGTTGACACTTTTTAGGTCCTTTTTTTCTGGCTGGGAAAATTGCTCACTAATCACCTTTTTAAAGGGAGGTGAAATTGCTGACCTAGAAAAAGTAAAAAACCCGGCTGCATAACTGCAATAAACCACCTCAATTACGGGCGCAAGTTCCTAAACCTGTCTCTCTAGAACGCGGGGAGGTCTTTTCAAAGAAAAAATTTTGGGGATTAATACCAAACTTGCACACGGGGTCACTCCCACAAACAAAAGATAGGCGATGTAAAACCCCAATGAAAAACAGGGTGCCACTAGCCCTTAGGACAACACAATAAGTGTCAGGGGCCCAAAACGTTCAACTCCTCCAGCAACATCAGGGGAATTTCCAACAAACCCCCGGCTGTCTTCAAGCAGGCACTGGACAGGCATCTAAAGTCGGTACCTGACCGCCCGGGGTGTGGTTCGTACTTACGCTTTTCGCGGAACAGCCTGGTTGATAGGGTCTGATCAACATGGGGTGGGCTGTAGTCTTCAGTGTCTTCAACGTGGACACTCATCGATTCAGGTGTCATCTGCAAGGAAGACACTGCGTGGCTTATATCCCTCTCTATGTCCGATTGAGGGGTGAGGCGGTGGGAGGAGTACTGTGCCTTTAACGACTTTTTCCCGTACCGCCTCAGACTTTACTCTGTTGACTCTCTCTTTGTGTTTCTTGTTGGAAATTTTGTCCATCTGCAACCCTTTTTCCTTTATCACGCATTTTTTTGTGCTTTCACCATGGTCACACTTGTGAAAGACTTTTTCAAAATCTTTTATATCATCTCATTCTGTTTGTCTTCAGAGCATCCCGGACC
>WNWK01030158.1:0-23737 GCA_009830355.1 Cherax destructor
AGACTCTTGACACCAAAGGGGGACTAAGGGCAGCCATTTTTATGTTTCAGCGTCTCAGGTGGGCCCCCGGGGGGAAATGCTTGCTGCCTAATTGTTTTGCATCCAGCTTCAGAGGAGCTGGAAATTCAAATCTTTCATATATTGTACCAATGTCTTCATTTTGTTTTTTTAAATAAATGACCCTAAGCTAATTATTTATATATTATATTATTATATATATATATATATATATATATATATATATTTTTTTTTTTTTTTTTTTATATCCTTCCGTCCTTTACTAATAATAACGACGACAGTGACCAGTCGGCACTTCGGCCCCACCGCACCTCTCAACAGCCCCGTTGAAACGTAACCCGATTCTTGCTCCCCCCACTTGGGTTTTTTATTACCTTCCAGAGCTTTTTTTTCTTTGTTCTCTTTTGCGTTTATGATTATGTCTCTGTCAACCTTTTTTTTTCCCTCCCTTCTTCCTCCTCTCCCTTTCCCTCTCCCAATTCTGCGAGAAACAACTCATCAAGTCATGAAGAAAAAGACGTGAGAACAGATATCAGAAGCGTGTCTTCCAAGACCAAAACAACCTGATAACGTCAGTAGAGGGTGGGAGTGACTACCTTCAAGAATGTCAAAAGAGTCCTTGACCCTGTGCACTACGTTCCCCTCCAGTTGTACAACAAGCAGTGGCACCATGTCAAATACATGAAGATAGTGAAAGTTCAGATATACCACCCCAGGAAACATAAAACCCAAAAAAAAAAAACTTAAAAATCAAATCTATTGATGAAAAAAATATGGGGGGAGATACGATAAAGACGTACAAAAGTACGAAAAAGAGCATTTAATATTGAGTATAAGGAACTAGTATATCAAGACTTAAGAAGAAATTTTGCAGGAATTTGAAAAAAATCAAGATTTTCCCCACTGGGGATCCCAGAACAAAAGGAGATACAAAAAAACATACAAAATACTCTAATACATGGAAGGACCAGCACTAGGGCACTATGGGGGGACCAGCATTGGGGAGACACCATGGAGGGACCAGCATTAGGAGACATATGGGAGGGCCAGCACTAGGAGACACTCATGTAAACTAACTCCCCACAGAACTTATTTTTAAAAAAAAAGCGTCAAACCTGTGGGGGGCATAAATAATAACGAAACTATTAGGCCCTGGTAGAGATTGATTTTTTTCATGGAATGGTAGGGGAAATGACAGGATATTGGAAGAATCAGTGGGGGGGGAGTGCCGGGAGGACAGTGCCACCAGGGTGAAGACAGTGCCAGGGTGAGGACATTGTAAGGGTGAGGATAGTGCCGGGGTGAGGACAGTGCCAGGGTGAAAAAGTGCCGGGGTGAAGCCAGTGCCAGGTTGAAGACAATGCAAAGGTGGGGGGAATACCAGGGTGGGGGGAGTACCTGGGTGAGGGCAGTCCAGGAAGGGAATAGTATCGGGTCTGGGGCGGTTAACCTTCCTCCTTCCCGATATCGGCCGTATTTACATGTAACCCGGAGAGGGATCATGGTGGTGGAGTTTTGGTATTTGAGCGGGTGGTAGTAGCATGGTGGTGAGGTTGGTAGTGTAGTGGGAGTTGTGGTAGTATAGTGGGATTGGTGGTATTATAGTGGGAGTGGTGGTAGTATAGTGGGAGTGGTGGTAGTATGGTGGGGTGGTGGGTAGTATAGTGGGAGTGGTGGTAGTGAAGTCGGTGGGGGGGTGGTGAAGTGGGAGTAGTGGTGGTGTGGTGGTAATAGCATACTGGTAGTGGTATAAAAATTAGTAGTAGTAGTATAGTGGTGGAGTAGTGGTGTTATAGGTGGGTGGTAGGGGTGGTGGTGTGCGTGGTTGTGATGAAGTAGTAGTTTAGTGGTGGTGGTTGTTTGGAATGGTATTGCAAACACTGGGAAGGTGGTAGGATGAGGTTGTGGTGATGTGGGTTGGTTGGTGGGGGATCGAGTTGGTGGTGGGGTCGGGTTGGTAGGGGTTGAGTTGGTAGGGGTCGAGTTGGAAAAAGGGTCGAGTTGGTAGGGATAGGATACAGGCAGGATGGCAGTACAGTATATCTGTGGGACTTGTGAAAAGGCTCTTGGGAAAAGATCTAGAATCACATGCAACCTTTGCTTTTCAAAACATCATTCCATGTTCAAAAATTAACACAGTAACAAAGTGACATCCGTCTAGGGTGTTTCTGGATCTGCAACAAGGATGTGGAACTATGGACAGATATCAGGAAAGCACTCAGGAGGCTAATAAACAATAAGCATGAAAAAAGAGGAACTATTGAATAGTCTCCCCGGTATATATAGAACTTGGGAAGATAAGAAAGGGTAAAAATATAACACACAGAATGACCAGTCTACAACAATTGACCCAAAAATAATCAGTCATCCACGGGAAAAAACACAGGAGACAAAACATTAGCTAACTCAGCCCCCAGCCCCAGAACTGCCCAGACCAGCCCCAGCCAATAAAGTTGGTAAAGCCCCCACCTAGCCTCTAATACAGATATAGTAAAAGGGGGTCCTCTTCCAGGAAAATGTTGGCCCCATGTCATCAAAGGAGAAAAGCGCAGATAACGAGGAAAACCAAGGAGTGGAAAGAGGGGGAAAAACGCAGATAATTCTGCAGATCTTTGGGAAAATACAAAGTCAGTAAATATAGGCACCAAAACATATGCAGATTCTATGCTAAAGGTATGTGCCTTTATGCAGAGATTGTTGGAATAAACACACCAGAAAATGTGCCAACATGTTAAGGAAAGGAAAGTGTCGGTTTAACAAAGAGTGCAGATCTTCCATCCAGTAGTGTCAAGCTTCAACACAGTCCAAAAGAATGTTATGACCCCGGCTGCCCAGACCACCATATAAAAAAGGGGAAAAGTACGATCAGAAAAAGGGAAAGGAAAAGAAAAGAACAGCAATCTTTTTTTTGATATAAGGAGAAACAACCAGATAAAGAAAGAGAACAAAAGGTGGAAATGGTACAGAGGGGACAGATGGGCAGAACACTGGGACATGCCAAGACAGGCACCAGCTCATCAGGGCTGTATAAACAATCAAAGTCAGTACTGGAGAAACCAGGGGTATGGGCACCAGGGGCCATACCAGGTAGGACATCACCAGTGGTACTAACCAAACACAAAGAAAGACCAAACATCCAAAATGGTAACTCCTGCTTCATATTTGCAAATATTCAGGGTCTGAAATCAAATAAAAATGACAAAGTTAGTTATGTTAGTGGACTCTATCAGAAGCAAATGCCATGTTTGGAGCATTTACAGAAACACATACAAGGGATGTTTTGGACGGAGAGATTCAGATAGAAAACTATAACATGTATAGATGTGATAGAATTAATAGGTCACAGGGAGGAGTAGGACTCTATATAAAAGATACTCTCTGTTGCACAGAAGTTTTGAACGCTACGAATGATATAGTAGAAATCCTCGGCATTAAAGTGGAAAATAAGAATCTAGTAATTATCCTAGTATACAAACCACCATCAGCAACTGCGGAGGAATTCAGAGCAGTTAAAGAAGATAGATAGCTATCTGGATAGGCTAGAGAATCCCACCCCAAACATTTTAATCCTTGGAGATTTTAATCTCCCTCATTAAAATGGAAGATGAGGCACCATAATGTTATACCAGAAATAACTCCTGGAAGCACCCTGGCTCAACAGGCACATACCAGGGAACTAATGAGGCTTTGTGAAAAGTACTCACTAAACCAACAGATAATTGATCCCACTAAAAAGTAAAATACCCTGGATTTGATATTCACAAAAACGAGGAATTAATCAGAGACATAACAGTTACAAAACAATATACTCTGATCATAACATCATAGAAGTTCAAACTAGTATTAACTCAGGGTTAGGGAACTGCGACACTAATGTTAGAGACGGAATGTTCAGTAAGTTTAATTTTAATAATCATAGAATTGACGGGGAAAAAAATAAACCAAGAGCTATCAGACATATCATGGGAATCAGACATGAGCACCTAAATCCCCACCAGTGCCTAGAGAAGCTGAATACAGAAGCATACAAGATATGTATGAAACACGTACCATTGAGGAAACCCCAAGAAGATCAGATATAGAGAGAAAGGCGTAGGAGATGGTACAGGAGAAGAAAACGGGTTACTGAATTGCTGAAAAAACACAGTTATGTTGCAACAGAAGAGAATAGCCTTAACCGAGAGATCACGGAATTAGAGCAAAAACTTAAGATGTCATACCTGACAGAAGAAGTACAAAGGGAACAAAGAGCCATACAGGATATTGCAAGAAACCCAAAATATTTCTACTCTATGCAAAATCAAGCTAAGAACTACCTGTAGAATTGGACCATTATTGAGAGGGAGATTCGTATACGGACGATGAACAGGAAATGAGTGAAATTCTAAAAGAACAGTATGAGTCAGTGTTCAGCAACCCACTAAATGACAGCAAGGTAGAAAATGCAGAAATATTTTTCACTCCAGCAGAAGGCTGCGCAGACCACCTAACCGACATTAGTACAAATCCCATAGATTTCGAAAAAGAAATGGCCAACATGCCCAATCACTCAGCACCTGGACCAGATTCATGGAATGCTTTATTTATAAAGCAGTGCAAAGTACCATTAGCAAGAGCCCTTAGTATTCTGTGGAGTAAGAGCTTAGATCTAGGTGAAATTCCAGAGGCCTTAAAGAGTGCAGACATAGCTCCTTTGCATAAGGGAGGTAGTAGAGCACTATCTAAAAATTACAGACCAGTAGCCCTCACTTCTCACATCATAAAAATCTTTGAAAGAGTGATGAGACGGCAGATTACAAAGTTCATGGACCAGCACAACCAACATAACCCGAACCAGCATGGCTTTAGAGCGGGTCGATCATGCCTGTCACAGCTGCTGAACCATTATGACAGAATTACGGAGGCATTGGAGGACGACCAAAACGCAGATGTGATTTACACAGATTTTGCAAAGGCGTTTGACAAATGCGATCATGGAGTGATAGCGCACAAAATGAGGGCCATAGGCATTACGGGGAAGGTAGGCAGATGGATTTTGAGTTCCTAACACAAAGAACACAAAAAGTAGTAGTGAACAGGGCAAGATCCAGCATCAGCGAGGTCAAAAGCTCAGTGCCCCAAGGCACTGTCCTGGCACCTCTGCTGTTTCTCATCCTCATAGCAGACATAGATAAAAACACCCAGCACACTTTTGTATCATCATTTGCAGATGACACTAAAATAAGCATGAAAGTCACTACGGTAGAGGACACTGAAAAATTACAGGAGGACATAAACAGGGTCTTCCAATGGGCAGTGGAGAACAACATGACGTTCAATGGTGATAAGTTTCAGCTGCTTAGGTATGGAAAAAATGAAGAACTCAAAAGGAACACTATATACAAAACGCAAGAAGTCACCACATAGAACGAAAGGAACACGTAAAGGACTTGGGAATAATTATGTCTGCTGATCTGTCGTTTAAAGACCATAACAAGACAAAGATCACAACAGCCAGGAAGATGACGGGGTGGGTATTGAGAACTTTCAAAACAAGGGAAATAATGCCGATGGTGACACTATTCAAATCGCTAGTGCTCCCCACTTAGAATACTGCTCAGTGCTGACGGCCCCGTTCAGGGGCAGGAGAAATAGCAGAGCTGGAACAAATCCAGAGATCGTTTACGGCTCACATTGAGCCATTGAAACATCTAAATTATTGGGAACGCCTTCAAGTCTTGAACATGTACTCATTGGAGCGGAGGAGAGAGAGATACATGATAATATATACATGGAAAGTACTTGAGGGCCTGGTCCCAAATCTGCACACTGCCATAACAACATACTGGAGTGAGAGATATGGGACAAAGTGTAAAATATACCCAGTGAGGAGCAGGGGTGCGGTGGGGACAATACGGGAGCACTGTATTAACATCCGGGGTCCCAGACTATTCAACATCTTACCAGAAGATATCCGAAACACGGCTGGAACCAGTGCAGAAGCCTTCAAGAGGAAACTGGACAAATATCTTCACCAGGTGCCAGATCAACCAGGCTGTGATGGATATGTGGGGCAGCGGGCCTCCAGCAGCAACAGCCTGGTTGACCAGGCAAGCACCAGACGAGCCTGGCCCATGGCCGGGCTCAGAGAGTAGATACTCTCGAAACTCTTCAAAGGTATATCAAAGGTAAGGGGTCGAGTTGGAGGTGGGGTCGAGTTGGAGGTGGGGTCGAGTTGGAGGTGGGGTCGAGTTGGGGTGCCATGGTGGTAGAGGTCGTGTTTTTTTCTGGTTTTATCGACGGTGGTAGTGGTGGTGGTAGAGGGGAGGGAGGGGAAGTGGGGGGAAAGATAGAAGTGTAGATGGTGTTAGGTTTGAATAAATGGTTTAGAAAACGAACAAGACGATAAATTATTCACTTCTGCAACATTTAGGAATTTTTATTCTGGAAACGTTTCGCCAGCCAGTGCCTTCTTCACTCTGATGCAGAGAGAAACGGTGGAAGATGAGGAAGATTTTGTGATAATCAGCTCCAGGCTGAGGGACTGATTACCTCAAACTTCTCATTTTCCACAGTTTCTCCGCATTGGACTGAAGAATCTTTATCCAGGAAACGTCTCGCCACTGGCTGGCGAAAAGTTTCCAGAATAAAGATTCCAGATGGTGTTAGGATTTCTTTAGGGCGGTTGCTGAGGTGTTTATCTGGTGATAACGATGGCCATTGCACACCCAAAATAAAAACCGTCAACCCAAGCGTACTAACCAGGAAAACAAAATACCCACATGACAGTATCTACAATGCAAAGTATTTGCGATACAAAATACATAGCCATACTGACGCAGCTCAATAATATCAAACTACCCAGTTACTCAATAGTCCGTTTTCTGTTCTGGAGGCGTGAGAGAAGGTAGACTTGCTCTTTTTTTTTTTTTCACTGGGCTATCTCACCGGCCAAAGTGACAATAGATATCTGAGACGGCCTGGGCTGCCTCTAAGGGACCCTGGCCAGGAATGTAAATATAGAAGGAGAAGGCATCAGGTCCAGGCCTCACGAGGACATAAAGAACTGGAGGGAGAGTTGTGGCCACTCTTGGACGACCGCAAGGGTCTTTGATGGTGACTGCCGCTACGAATATTTCTCCCCAGTGGTGGCGGAAGCTTCTTGTTGCCGTACTTCCCGGCGAGCTGGTCACAGCTTCCTGGCGAACTGGTCACTTTCTGGCGACTTGGGCGTCACTTCCTGGCGAGTTGGCCACTTCCTGGCGACCTGATCGCCATTTTCTGGCGGTCTGGTCGTTTCTTGTCATTTTCTTTGGTATATCCACCTTCTTATTACCTTTATTTCCTCCCCTCCTCCTTCCCCACACCTCTTCAGTGTCCCCCTTCTTTCCTTACCTATCTCTCCTCTATGTCTATTCACTCCTTTTTTATATCTTTCTATTTTAACCATTCAAATGGCACCCTTTTAACCTAACTTATCGTGTGATGCACTTAATCTTTTTGAATCATTCAGCGAATGGGATGATGCAGGCTGCTCGATCCTCCGTCCGCTAATTGTGAGAGATGAGATTTTTTTCCTGAAGTATGATCTCTCCTTTATCTCTTTCCTGATTCTCTTGTCTCTTCTGTTTTCTGTCTGCTGTATCGGAGAAGCTGAAACGGGTCAACCTGTAGAGGGCAAAGAGAGATGGAAGTTCGTGTCCTAACTATAACAACGTTTCGCGCATGCAGAGCTTTATCACATGAACGTGATAATACAAAACGTCGCTATGATGAAGATGTTCTTGATCAAAAACATTGTTTAACAAAGGCTTTGCGCTGCTTCGTGGGATGTAATCATTTGCTGGGTTGACCACCACCTTCGTAAAGCTGCCAGTGTCTGATGCTGCATTTGAAGTGATTTACTGCCCATTTATTGGAGAAAATAAAGATAATTTGATAATATGTGTGATATGTCAAGATATTAATAAAAATAAGATATTGTTTAAACAAATATCTTAAATATATACCAGGCCACCGTGCCCCGTGGCCTGGTGGCTAAAGCTCTCGCTTCGCACGGCGAGGGTCTGGGTTCGATTTCCGGCGAGAGTAGAAGCATTGGGCGTGTTTCTTTACACCGGTTGCCTATGTTCCCCATCAGTAAAAATGGGAACCTGGGTGTTAGACGAATGGTGCGGGTCGCATCCTGGGACAAAACTGACCTAATTTGCCCGAAATGCTCAGCATAACAAGCGGCTTTATATATATTAGTATATCATTGATGTCAGCTAGGCCTGTATACCTTGTACATGTACTTGTAGTAAATAAAATTATTATTTTATATATATATATATATATATATATATATATATATATATATATATATATATATATATATATATATATATATATATATATCACACTTCTCAGGTTCTATTAACTTTTTTGGGGCCTAGTTCCCAGGCCTTTTTCGTATCCATATGCACTACCCTCCACAGGATGCAGCAGCTACCATCCACATTATACATATGGAGTACTCAAACTAGCAGCTTGCTGAAATATTCTAAATCTATTAAGAAGGTAAATCATCCTGGCCAGGAGTACTAATTTTAATACCTTCTTTGGAAGCACGGAGGAAGCCCACACGATGACAAGATTAAAATTGGTCTGTATTTTATTCGGCTTCTGTCGACGCGTAAGTATTCTCGTTCCGTCGACAAAGTGTATACTTCACTTTTTATGGTTCTTCACACAACCAACATATGGAGAAATGAACTTTGGAAAAGAGTAAACTCTCTGATAAGCCTTCTTTATATACTACGATTTTTTTTATAAATGCGATTGAAAATGTGCATCCGGAATTGGATAGTCCGTACTATGAATACCCTTCCACTCGTTATTCAATTTTAGATTTAATTTTTTTTTCAACCGCATTGACATGAAATTGCGCTGTACAGAGGAGCTTTATAAGAGCTTACTGTATATCACCGAGTATATCATACACAGCAACGCGTATATCAGGCTGTATAACACATACATTGCATTATCAAGTATCCTGGACATACTCCAACCAGACAGTCAAGCAACAAGCAACCACTTTCCCAGGGTGAGGTCCACTTGTAAACGACACGTACAATGACCCGTCAACGGCTATACCTCGGTATATTGCTCTTGATCCAAGGAGATGCCCTCTCCTTCCTTGGATCACACCTAAATACCTCCAATTCATCATGCAGTGTGTGACGTTAGAGAGTTTACCGCTTCTACAAGAAGAAGGTGGTTGGTAAACACAACGAGAGGGGACGAAGCACACAATTCCTCAGGGTATATACATTCATATCTCCGGCCCTGATCCCTGGGTATATTCACTTGCATATTCTGGGCTCTTATACCCGCCTCCGGGTTTTAGGTACATGAACGTGTATATTCCTGCCTCTGAACCCTAAGTAGCATCTTGTATATATGCCACGTATCTGTAAGCATATTCACTCGAATATTCCCACCTGCTATCCATCAGTATATACACTCGTCTATCCCTGCCTCTGGTTCCTGAGTATACAGATTCGCATAATTCTACCTCTGTTCCCCGGGTATATACATACTGGTATATCCCAGCCTCTGGGATATACCACAATTGTGTAACTGCTTCATCATTCGCCACCCAGCTCTCGTGAGAGAAGGGTGTGCTACTCTGGTCTCTGGCCCCTGGTGGAGACTGTGAGCAACTTTATTTTCACTGTCATGGCGGCGGTGGCCAGACGCCGCATAAACACCGTCTGCATAGACATGGTTACAGGAGTAATTCAACCTGCTGTGGCAGCTACAGTAATACCTACTATTCTTCGTGATATATACAACATTGATATGGAGGAACTGTATGGAGTGGCACTAAATGGCATGAACAGGATCTTCGTGAAGTTGTTAACAGCTGCAGCATATGAGACATTGGTAGAGCGACATCAAGACAACGTCTACACGGTCAATGCGACGTTGCAGGTGCGATTAAAGGATGTGTCGTGCACCTACACATGGGTAAAGGTAAAGAATGTGCCTTTTGAGGCGGATCAAATGGATGTGGGACGTGTCTTCAGCGAGTATGGGACAGTACATCTGGCAACGGCAGGAAAGTGGAGTGTGGGACCCATGGAGGGTCTTCCTGAGGGATCTTTCACCTTAAAGATGTCGTTAAGGAGGCCCATTCCATCTTACATCATTATGGCTGAGTTTCGTACGCAAGTGTACGTGACTTACGCAGGACAAAGGAGGACGTGCAAGATATGTGGGAATTTTGATCATGTAGCAGCGGATTGTTTGCGGAGAGGTGCTCAACGAACCGCTGAACGCAAGATCCCGACAGAACCTCAAGGAAAGTATGAGGGGACGGCTGGTGATGAGGGACAGCAGCAAAGGACCAGGAGCTGGAGTGAAATAGTGGAGGGTGTGGCAGAACCGTGCCACCCATCAGAGCCTACTTTGGAGAGAGGTGAATGAAAAGGAGGTTGAGGAAGTACCTGTGATAGAGGAAGGCATGGATGTGCCTCTGGTGGAAGTGATTCAGGGATTACTGGATGATCCATTACAGGTGTTGCATGTTGGGGATGGGGCAGATTTGGTGGAGGAGGCACGAGTTGGGATTGACTTGGGGCAGGAGAGTCCTGAGGTAGCAGCATTGGTGCGTGAGTGCGTCAATGTGGAGGTGCATCAGAGTGATAGTGGGGACATGATGGAGGTGGGGAGCGGGTCGCGGAAGCGATCTGGCACGGTCGAAGATCATGATGATATCTTGACACCGCCCAGAGGGTCACGAAGAAGCCTTTGGTGGAAGTGAAGGGAATGACAGGGAGAGGGAGTTGGTAAGAGATGATGGTAAGGATGCTGCTATGGGCAGCAAAAGTGTGGGCAAGGGGGTGGTAAAGGAAGGATAATGTCACAGTCCGTGCAGAGGTCGAAGAGTAAACCCACTCATTTATATTCCAGTGCTAACTATTAATGTAAATGGGTTGAGGGCAGAGGTCAAGCGACGGTGGGTAGAGGGAACTTTGAGACGGTATGGTGTGCAAGTGGGGTTCCTACAGGAGCACAATTATAGATGTGGACGTGAATTATGTTTGCAGGGATATGAGGTGATGCAGGGTCTTCAGGGAAATTAAAGGGGGTGTGGCAGTGGTCATTAGCACGTCAAGCCCTTTGTTCTACGAGCGTTAGAGGAGAGTGGGGGGCAGGGTGGTAAGGGTGGAGGGGATTGGGGGTGAAGGTTTGTTTCGTAGGGGTTTATATGCCGGCGGAGGCTTCTCGAAGAGTGAAAATTGATTTTTAAACGATTACATGGTGGGGCATTGGGAGGTTTGCCGGGCGTGGCAATATTGGGAGGGAATTTTAATAGTGTAATTAGAAAAGGATGTGGAACCTTGGGGAGCGGGGGTGAGTTGGGAGCGTTTAGGGATTTATTGAGTAGTGCAGGTTTTAGGGACGTAGTGGGAGGGGTGTTGTTGTGGAGTATACTTTTGTTAGGAAGGGATATGCGGCGCGTTTGGATAGGGTATATGTGACGGGGAGGGTGGTTGTAGGGAGGGCAGACTTTGATGTGGGATTCTCAGATCATAGGGTGTTCTGGCAGATGTGAGTTGGGAAGGGGTGATTAGGTGGTATCAGAGTTATTGGAAGCTGAATGGTAGATTATTGACTGGCATGGGTAGGGCAGATGATTTTAGGAGGTGGTGGGGTCATTGTGGGAGCAAAGGGAGAGGATAATAATGATTTGGTGGAATGGTGGGAGAGCTGTGAAAATAGGAATTAGGGAATATTATCAGAAGCTGGGGCGAAGGAGGTGTGCTGGAGGTATGGTCTACAAAAGTATCTTGAGGGTGTTTGCAAGGTTGTTATGAGCGTGGAGTGTGCAGGTGATGGATGAGATTCGAGGTTTGAAAGAAAGACTGAGGGATTTGCAAAATGAGAGGTTTGATGCTTGCAGAGTGAAAGCGGGTATGGATGATGTTTTATGGGGTGACAGACCATCGCGGTATGTTGTGGCAGGTGTAGGGGGCGCAGAGAGGCTATGACGATAGACTACCTGGATGTGGAGGAGGATTTGGAAGGATTCAATAGGGGTCAACGTTTACGGACGACTGAGGCGATGGAGTTTACGTAGATAAGTGGTTTGAGGCGTATTTGAGGAGCAAGGGTGGGGCAGGAGTGAAGGTGAGATTGTAGAGGAGGGTGTGGTAGGGGTTTTGGGGGACAAGGACAGGTTGTGTCTGAAGGGAAAAATAACAGAGGAGGAGGTGTGGGAGGCGGTGAATGGAATGAGTAGGGGAAAGGCGCCTGGTATGGATGGTATGGTGAATGAATTTTATAGGGTACATTGGATGTGTTGAAGGAATGTATGGTGGCCTTGATGAATGTATGAAGAGTAGGTGTAGAATGGGAGGAGCAGGGCATGGGGGTGGTAGTATTAGTTAAGAAGAGTAATCAGGGAACATGGTGCAGAATTATAGACCTCTGGTAATGATGAATGCAGATTATAAAATCTTTGCAAAGGTTTTGGGGAACAGATTGAAGAGAGTATTGCAGAAGGTGATAGCGGAAGGACAACGTGGGATACCAGGTAGGTGTATGATTGAGGACATGAACGCATCAAGGGATTTATAGAGGGGCTGGGGAGGAGTATTAGCGTTGGACTGGAAGGGGCATATGATAGTGTGAGAGAGGGATGCTGTATGCGATCATGAGAAAACAGGGTTTGGTGAGGAGGTAGTTAGGTGGGTAGAGACGGTGTATTCGGGGCTACTGTGCGTGTGCAGGTGAATGGGAAACTGGGAAGGGTGGTACGAATGGATAGGGTTTGCAACAGGGATGTCCATTATCCCAGATATTGTTCGCGTGCATGCAAGATCCCTTTACAGGATGATTGTGAAGAATGTGGGGGTGGGTGGGATACAGGCAGGGAGGGAGGAAATGATATAGTGGGGTACGTGGACGATACAACGGTGCTGGTGAGAATGGAAGAGGGATTGAAGATTATTGAGGGGCTCTAAGGGTGTTTTGTGCAGCTACGGGATGAGAATTAATGGGCGAAATCCATTTGTTGGAGGTAGGGGCATGGATTGGAGGTAGATTGGCTGAGAGATATGGGTGGATTATTGTGGATAGTCTGAAAATTTGTGGTATTATGTATATGGGTGACAGTATGGAGGCCAGGAGGGTGAACTCTGGGAGGGTGGTGCAACTAGCGCTAGATAGGTTGGCGAGTTGGAGGGCGGGGATCTTTCCTTGCATCAGAGGGTGATAGCGGTGAACGTGCTGATCTACAGTAAACTGTGGCACGTGGCAGTGGTTTACCCTCTGATGCAGGAGGATGTAGAGGGTTGGAGGTGAGGGTTTTTAAGTACATTTGGGCTTTCGGTAAACACTGGTTGAGGAAGGAGGTGGTTAGGAAGAGAGTGGAGTTAGGGGGTTGGGGCTTTTTTGGGTGGAAAGGAGGTTGATGTGTTTGTTTGTGAAACGGTGTATGGTGCGGCTGGGAGGCACTGAGGGGCTACCGTGGAGCGGTGGAGCGGGAGGTGCGCAGATGGTGGGGGTGTATCGTTGGGGACGTGTTGGGATAATTGCGGCATTTGGTGATTGTGGAGGAGGGTGCAGAAGTGAAGGCTAGTGTTTTGGAGGTCCGTGTGGGGGAAGGATGGGATTGAGGGTGGCTGAATACCTATGTATGATTGGGGATTGATCTGGAGGGTTTGAAAGGTATGATGATTAGGGCTGGGGATAGGAATTAATGTATAGGTTTCTACATGGGGTGGTGGCAGATGAGGCATTGTTATGTCGGATGGGCATTGTTCGAGATGGGTGCTGTAAAAGATGTGGGTCGCAAGAAACAGTGATGCATGCTATATATTTTGTGAGGAACTGGGGGTGGTGAGAGAATGGATAGGCAGGGTGTTGAGGAAAATGGGGGTGGGGGTATTTCAGTACTGAGGGCAATGAGTATGGATATACGAGGGTGGGTGATAGAGAACGCAGGGTTTATGGTATTTAATGGTGGATTTCGTGTGTGTCCTGGAGACTGAGGGAGCAAGGGGTGGGGAAAGGATTAGAGCTATGGGGGCACAATGTATAGGAGTAAATGCAGGAATCGGGTGGTGTATGGGAGTAAATGGGAGTCTGCATTTTCTGATGAGTATAGGAACATGGTTTTGCGGATGTATTGTAGACATAGAAGGGGCTTGACGTGGTAGGAGGGTAGCTCATCCTGGTTAGGTATGACGAGTGAGCGTGAGTTTGGATGTGATTAGGTGTAGTTCTAGGTGGGGGAGGTGTGTCTGTTGGGTCATAGTGGGAGAGGGGATTTTAATTATCAAGGTAACTTTAGCGGTTGTGGGGAGATAAGGGGTTTTAGGGTATGTGTGCATGGAGGGGTTGGGATGACTAATGACGCAGGGGTTCAAGTGGGGGAGGGTTTTGATTATAGGGTTAATCTTTGTAAGGGGTTTGAGTGGGTTTACCTGACGGTTTTCTTGGTCGGGAGGCATGGGTCTGGAGTATGAGTATGGGGAGCTTCTCTGTTGGTTGATGACGTAGGGAATACAAAATATTAGCCTCATGTACCTGTTTTGTATCGTTAAACTATCATAAAAAAAGGGGTTTTACATTGTAATTAACATTGTGCGTTGTGTACGCATACGTGAAAAGTATAGTATTTCCTATAACTGTTATTTTTATTGTGGGTACTGTTATGTTTAATTGTATAAAACCTGTGTATTGGGATAATATTACGTCATATAATTGTATCGGAGTAAAACAGTTAAGTTAAAGTTTACTGCATGAGGAGGTGACGACTATCAGTATTGTGTGTTAGGATAGATATATTTTAATATGATATATGATATGCCCTTTGTTCAGAACAACCGGATTTTATAAATGTTCATGTTAAACTGAGTACATATCAGTTACGCCTTGTTGCATATTAACTATAGGAATATATGTTGTTTGTTAATATGATGTTCTGACAGGTTTGTGAATGTAGTGGGAGGGAGGGTTACCTTATAAGTAAAAAAAAACAAAAAAAAAAACTGCTTCAGGGGATGTCACAGTGACCTGGGGATCAAGGAGGCTTTATTGTTCCCAGAGCCAGCCCAATGGATTTAATCCCTTTCAGAATGGCAGTAGGGTCTTTGATGGTCCCATAAGAATGGGGAGATGATCCCATGGCAAAAAAAGGTTTTGATGGTCTCGTAACAAGAGGAAAAGGTCTTTGATCATTTCTTGACAAAGGGAGGGTGTCTTATGGTCCCATAACTAGGGAAAGGGGCACTTCATGGCCTCTTAAGTGGATCTTTGATGGTACCATGACAAGGAAGAGGGATATCTTTCATGGTTTCATGAAGGTAAGGGAGGGTCTTGGGTTTTGGTGCTATCATGACAAGGGGGAAGGGAATCTTTAGTGCTCCCATGTATAAGGGAGGGGGGTTGTGGTGACACCATGGCAAAGGGGAGGGATCTTCGGCTGCACCATAAGGGCAGGGAGGTCTTTGATGGTACCCTGACAATGGGAAAGGTTTTTATGGTACTATAACAAGGGGAAGGGCTCTTTGACGGTACCATGGCAAGGGGAGTTTTTTTTTATTTATCCATGACATGGGAAGGAGGGTATTTAATTGGTGAAAAGGTGAGAAAGTCCCACGAAAATAAGACTGATATGATAATAATTATAATCATTATTCACTGAATGCTAAATCTGTATGGGGTTAAACAGCCCTGGAGAATGGGAGGTAAACAGCCCTGACCTGAGGAAAGGGGCAGGAAACTGAAATTCGTCGAATCAAGAGCCCTTGGGTATCAAGAACATGAAAAGGCAAATCTTAATTTTGAACTTCCTATAGGTGTCATTGTCGCTCGAGGAGCTCTCACACTCACCTGCGCAAAATAAAAAAAATAATCATTAATATTTTATTTCATTATTTTTCATTAGGCTTTAATTATAATTAATTTTTATTTTTTCAATGATATTTTATTTTATAATTTATATTTTAATATTTAATGTTCTGTTTTTCCAGTAGATTTTAATTATTAATTATTATTATTACTATGATGAAGCCCTAAACCCACAGGGGGCCAAACAGCGACTGGTGAATGGGGATATTTAGGAAGGTTTAATTTTTTTATATTTTATTATAAAAACATACATTACAGTCTTAACAATATACATCACAAATTATCACATACACATGTGACTAAACAAATTACGTAAGTAACTCCTTACAAAGGTAAGCACAAATGCTTTAACATATTTTGACAATAACTATTCATGGTTCACACAAAACCATCAACATTAACTTACATCACCAAAAGTGTATATTACAAAATCCAACAAATACTATTTTGCACATATATGACATTAAACTGCCATACAAAGGCTTTCCTATACTATAAAATAAAAAAAAAACCCCACTTTACTTTCTTGCCCATGAAACAATACTCAGTCAAAACAATCCTTCTACATTATTCCCTTTATGAAACATATATGTGATACACCTTACATGGTATTTATTAAGTCACATTCACATGTGACCCATAAAAAATTAACCATAAATTCTTTTTCAAAAATAAGCGCACACGCTGCAAATATATTTAACCCTAACCAAATCACGTTTAACACAGACCATCATCACAAAAAGGCAAATCTTAATTTTGAACTTACCTATAGGGGTCATTTTCCGAATTTTCACACCACCCGCGTAAAATAAAAATATAATCATTAATATTTTATTTCATTATTTTTTATTAGGCTTTAATTATACTAATTAATTTTTATTTTTCAATGATATTTTTTTTTTATAATTTATATTTTAATATTTAATGTTCTGTTTTTCCAGTAGATTTTAATTATTAATTATTATTATTACTATGATGAAGCCCTAAACCCACGGGGGGGCCAAACACGCTGAGGGGATATTTAGGAAGAAATAATTATACAAATTATACAACTAAATTATATATATATATATATATATATATATATATATATATATATATACATATATATATATATATATATATATACTGATTAGGTAAAACTTCAATTAGCAAGAACTCATTTAAAATTAAGCCCTTTCAAAATTTTCTCTATACGATAAAGATAAATATTCTTATGTAAGTAATTTTAATTGTACCAAGAGAAACTTTGAAACCTCCCCACCTTTTATTATAACAAGCACAATATAATTTGGGCAAACAACAAAAATATATTTTAGATACGTTACTTTTAATAAAATAAACAAACAAAATTTGAAAATATTTTTTCTTTAAAGTTCAGAAGATTTTAAAATTAATGATACAAAATTTCACTTGTCTTATATGGCAAGGTGACGTTGCTATTTAAGCCAAAATCGAATTTTTACCTAATCGGCACGACATATATATATATATATATATATATATATATATATATATATATATATATTCTGGATTAAAAAAGGAAAAAGCAAGAACTCATCTAAAATTAAGTCCTTTCTTTTCTCATCGTTTAAAGATATATTTTTTCATTTATGTTAATGTAAGAATTTATTATTTTGTAAAAAAAAAACCCGAAAACCTACCTAACCTTATTACAACAAGCGCAATTTAATTTACCCAAAAACCCCAACTAAATATATTTTAGATAGAAATTAATTATTAATAACAACACAATGAAATATTTTTTTTTCGTTATTTCGAATGATTTTGCAAAATTTTTTGCATAAAGAAAATTTTCACTTGTCTTATATGGCAAGGTGAGCGTTGCTATTTGCCAAAATCGCAATTTTTCTAATCGGCACGACATATATAATATATATATATATATATATATATATATATATATATATATATATATATAGGAGGGGGTCCACCTCTGGTGTCAATTGTGGAACCATTGCCTCGGAAAGTGGAAAAAAAGACTAGAAGAATATTTAGATTTCTTTCTGAAGCCATTTGAATATTCCCTACCCCCCCATTTTTTTTTTTTTTTTTTTACAAACATTTCAAGACAAAATACAATGGGGAGTAAAAAACATAGATAACCCCCAGAGCTACATGTCAAATCTTTCGTCCAACTCCCGGCAGGGGCTGCCCAGAATCTGCATTTCCCTCTGATCGCAACACGGGAGTCTCGGGAAAGAGGAAACGGGTTTTTGCCCTGTGGTCCGGTTTCTTGATGGTTTTCCCCCCACCCCTTGAGAAACTTTGAACACCCCCCATGCCCCATGGGTTCCGACCCTATTGGGAAGTTAAAAGAGGGAAGGTCTTCATTTGGGGGTCTCTGTCTCCCTGTGGCTGGCAGCTCCCCCCCCTTTCGGCTAAGGAGTGTGGCAGGTAGGTGTCTGCTAATGTGGCAGCACAGGTGTAGTCCGCAAATCTGACCATCCTTCCAGGGTAGCATGGTGGCTCCATCAGACGCTTTGACTCCATTGGGCCTCTGCATTTGGGGTTCCGTGAGCTGGGCAACGGGGGTGTGGCGAGGGTTCTCTTTATGATGTCTTGACCTCTCATGTCTAGCATAACTCCCTTCTGATTTTGACACACCAGACATGAAATCCAATTTGGGCAGCGTCGCCCTGCGCAAATACACCTATGTTCGGGGAGTATGGCGGGTTTTGGGAAAACAACACAATCCGAATGGCCTGTGGGTCGAGTCGAGTCCCCCGAGAGGAAATTTGGGGAAAAGCAAGAAGGAATCTTTCCCGAGGTGCCTTCACCGCTAGAGACGATTTTTTCCTTTCCTGAAGCGTTGGTGAGCATTGTGTTGGCAATTTTTTTCCCTGATCGGGTTTTTCCCAGTGGGACTGTTTGTGCTCGGAGAGCTGGTCTTCGGAGGAGTCTGCCAGGATGTCCCACTGCACTGCTGCTTCAATGAACTTGGGGTCTGAGCCCCACCACACCTCAACGTTCAGGGACAATCCTCTGACTAAAATTAAAACCAACACGATGACAGAATGCAGGTAAAGCCAACGGGCCCTTTCTTTTTGCACCCCAAACCCCCAGTCGCACTGGGGGTTGCCTGTCCCCTGGGGGTGATCCTCTAGTGACAGATTCCCGTGCCTTCCCTTAAAGGTTAACTTGGGTCGTCATACTTTATGTTGGGTTTTTAAAAGAGGGACCTCAAGAAGTAAGGAGTCTTGGCATAGTAAGACACTTTGAGAGATAAGGGGGATCATGGCATCAAGATCACTTATTCTCTCCTCCATTCTTTTCAGGTCATTCACTTTTCCTTTAGGACAGTGTCGATGGCGTGGTGACCAAAACGGGGCTCCCAGAGGGTGCCGTTGGATGGAGTGGTATAGTGACTTCTGGGAGGATTGTTTGCACGCATTGATTTCCTGATTTGTTGTGATAATTTCACACTTTGAGGGATTAATGAGTCCAAGGCTTCTCCCTTTTCTTCACCGTGTAGGTCCTCTAACAAGGACTCCAGTACCTGGGAGGTGCCATCATCCAGGTACCAGATGTTGGGGCTCGCTGCATAGGTTTGGGAATTATTCTACTGCCAAACAGAAAGAAGTGGAGCAGTGGATCACCCTGCTGAACACCCTCAGATGAGGGATACCAGATATCAGCAATATTTTATTATAATTTAAAATTTTTTCATCATTATTATGTAAATTTTATTGTTGATTTGATATAATTTATATAATTTATATATATATATATATATATATATATATATATATATATATATATATATATATATATATATATATATATATATAAATTATATAAAATTTTATCCAAATCCAACAATTTTGGGAAACCACCACTAAAAATGGAAATGAACAATAATTTTTAGAATTATAGTCATATTTCTGTATTATGGTAAATAATTGATACAATTAGTATAGTGAATAATTTGCAAAATTTTTTAAGTTAAATAATTTTAATTAGTAGATTTAAAAATGCATATTTAATAATTTTTGAATAAGGTTAAGAATATAAAGGAAAGAGTGTTTGATAATTGTTAAAAAGTATAGATGCGTATAAATTATTTCCATGTTGACTAATCTACAGGGTAATTATACAACGTATGAAAACTGTGTGTTCCAAATCTACGTGTTGACAAAAGGCACAAAATGCAGTAAAATACTTACTGAAAACATTTCACACAACATTGGGTTTTATCCTGGCACCATCAATTAGGTACTTGATGAAACGTTGTCAAAGGATAGCATTAGAGCGTATTAGCACAGCATTTCCATCGTTAGCATGTTTCATATCGTTTTTCTCCGTATCCACCTACTGGAAGCTTAATGTTCACTTCTCCGCTATACCTTATCCCTCTGTTCAACCAGCGCAAAAAATATCAAGACCCTCGCGCACTGTTTCACTGAGTCTCATTGATACATAACGTATCAGACTGATCGCGGAACGGCAAATTGCGCGCAGGGGACTATTTGTTGATCGATCTGAAGCAGGTCCAGCTAGGGGCTCAAGCGTGGTGGGTGGTAGCAGGTCCAGCTAGGGCTCAAGGCAGTGGTAGAGCAGCAGGTCCCAGCTAGGCTCAAGGTAAGGTAAAGCAGTGTCCACAGGGGCTCAGGATAGTGAGAAGCGGTCCAGCAAGGCCTCAAGGTGTGAAGCAGGTCCAGCTAGGGCTCACAGGTAGAAGCAGGTCCAGCTAGGCCTCAAGGCAGGGTAGAAGCAGGTCCAGCTTAGGGCTCACAGGGCAGAGGCAGAACCAGCTAGGGCAGAAGCAGGTCCAGCTAGGGCTCGGCCAGTGGCAGAGAGCAGGGCCCAGCTAGGCTCAAGGCAGCAGTAGAGCAGGTCCAACTAGGGCCTGAAGTGTAGGGCAGAAGCAGGCATTCACAGGGCTTCAGCTAGGGTCCGAAGTCCTCCCAGGTTGGTGCTCTGCTCTGATTGATAGGTGGTTAGTTTACGGGGGTTTATGGTCACTGTAGCTTTCACCTGTACACCTATCAAGAATACTTTAACCCCTTTGATTATTAACAGCTTAGATGTAAACTTTGTGGTATTAATGTATTAGATATTAAAATATTAGGTTGCTGCATTAGCTATTAAGGTATAGCCCATTATGGTAGCAAGCATATATTAATTATTAAGGTATTACGTAATATGGTATTAAGGAATTAGATATAAACTTTAGGTATTAAGGCATTATGATATTTAGGTATTAGATAATAAGTTATTAAAGCATTAAGGTATTTGGTACCAAGGTATGAAGGTATTAGGTGTGTGTAACACAACAATCGCAAACAAGCAATCAAAATAATGGAAAGAAACCACTGGGGATGGGAAAAAATAGCTCTAGACCTTTCAGACTGTTGCCAGCGTTTTTCAGAAGCTATGTAATGTTGCAGTAAGAGAAGCGACAGGCAGACTGGATGGGAAACGCTCACGATCTGAAACCTTCAGAGAATTTTATAGTCTCCACTCATTGCAACGCTGCATCACCTGAAAAAGTGGCTGGGGAGAGGTTAATCCCCGAGCAGATACCTAGTGGCCTGAGTGGGGTCAATCCCTTCCCTGGCCCGGTCTGTGATCAGTCCATGATTTTGAGTGGCTTGTTAGAATTTCAAGAACATGAGGGAAGAATATAAACCCTCATCATGGGTTAGGCCATTTTATGAGTTAGCTAGGATTAGCAACCTGATTAATTGGCTTAACCAGATTCGTGCTCCAGTGGTTAGGTTAAGGCACTCAGCTCACATAGTCAGCTGAGGTACAAGCCAGGATCGAACCTATGGTCTCTATTCCCAGCTCGATTGGAAACCTTGAACAATACCACACCTATTAACCTTCGGAAAACACCCGGAAGGTAAGTACCCGTGCGTTAGTCGGGACCGTCGTGGCAGCATCTGGCCTCGCACAACCTGAGGCAGGATAACTTCGCCAGCAAAACCGATCTGACAAAATAAAAAAAGAGCTATGATAATGGTTGCCACTTTTTTTCCAAAAACATAGTCTCCTTCAGAGGCCAGCAACAGACACCTAGAAACCAGGTGACATGGCCAGCACTATGTGGTGCTGTGACGCCTTTACTGTGCCGCCTGAGGCCAAGCATTGTTAGGGTTACGGGATCAAATACCACAGCAGAAAAAGGAGGATCCAGTCACCGACAGTCATGCAGTTAGCGGGGGACCCCGTCACCGACAAACATTGGGGCCTTTTAAAACGGGGGATCCAGTCACCGACAGTCATGCATTTTGGGGATCCGTCATTCGCCCCCCCTTCTGGGGAAAATATACGTCACTGAGACTACAGTCAAAAAGTGCCATATTCCCCCGGGGTATCATGCTTTTTGAAATTTTAAACCCTGACGTCATTCACATGAACGATAAAAAACGCCAATGGTGAAAATGACGTCAGGTACTGGGTGATGGGGCACTAATGGACGCCCCCCCGGAGCTATAAAAAAATATTCTCAGATGGAGAATTTTTTTCCGGCCATAAACTTTTTTTTTTTCCATGAAAAAACAGTTTGGCTGTAATCCCCTTTTAAAAGGATGAATCGGCTTTTAAACCGGCGGATGTAAACTGGGGGATGTAATACTGGCGGATGAACTCGGGGGATGAAATTGGGGATGTAAAAATTTTAAAATAATGTAATACTGGCGGATGAAACCGGGGGATGAAAACCCAAAAGGCCCATGAAAATGGAATTTTGGGGGGAAAAATATCAGAGCAACGGGTTTTGTGTGTGTTTTATCACCATTTGTGGTTGCGGGGGTCGATTAAAGCTCCTGGCCCCGCCCCCATGATTGCTACTGGTCCTCTCTTTTTCCCTGCTCCATGGAAAACCCGTCTTAAACTTTTTGGTTCCTGCCCCACAGTCACTTTCTAGGCTTTTCCCACTTCCAAAACCCTTTTTAGACTGAAGAAAACTTCCTAACATCCCTTTGCCCAAAGGAGTCTTCAACTTCCAACGGACCCCTTGTTTCTGTGTCCCCCCTGGAACATCTTGTCTCTGTCCACCTTATCTATTCCTCGCAGTATTTTATATGTCGTTATCATGTCTCCCCAACCCCCTTCCTCAGGCGCGACCATTTCCAACCTTTTTTCGTAGGGCAATCCCCTTAGCTCTGGGACTAGTCTTGTTTCAAACCCCTGCACTTTTCAATTTTTACGTGTTGACCAGGGGGGGGGGTATTTTGTAGGGGGGGGGGGGGGAACACTTATACGAACAGAGGATGAGCGATTATCTATGACCCAGGGTTTTAACATATTCTGATATTTTTAAAAAAAATTTAAATCATCCAAAAGACTTACTGAGACAACCAAAAAAAGCAAATTGCAAAAAAAAAGCTTTCATTGCAAAAGTTCTTTTAGGATTAGGGACAGAGACTATGTTGGAAGAGTGGTCCATCCATCCGTCCCTACAATTGGATTATGTAGGCTCCTCATTATACATGGACTTTTACAGATGGACGGGAGGGATTATTTTGTAGGGGAGCAGACGAGAATTTTAAGAATACGCACACCCCCCCCCAGGCCAACTCGAAGCTCTGCCAGTGTTCTGTGGAGGTTTTTGGTTTTTGGCCCCGGTGTTCCCCCCTTTGTGTTCTCTGGCCTTTTCTGTTTTGTTCTGGGCCTTTCGTTGTGTTTTCTGGCCTTTTTGTTGGTTTCCCCTGGCCTTTTCTGTTTGGCTCTGGCTCTTTCTGGGCTCTGGCTCTTTTCTGTTGGTTCCCTGGGCTCTTTTTTTTGGGGTTTTCCCTTTTTTGTTTTGGGCCTGGCCTTTCTTTGTGTTTTCTGGCTCTTTTTTGGTGTTTCCTGGTCTTTTTTT